>APFE031454271.1:0-17701 GCA_000404065.3 Pinus taeda
ACCCAAGCAAGGTCATTAAATAATAATGCTGTGCGAACTTAAGAAATATTACCAGAAACTAATACTGTGTGAACCAAGTAAATATCATGAAAACGATGCTGTAAACGAGAGATGGGTAAAGAAATGAACACGGCGTAAGCCAGCACACATTAGCAGGATGCCATCACAGGTTAAACTTTCAGAAAGCTATCCTCGGGTTACCAAAAGAATAGAGTACATTAACAGAACCATGAACTAAATGAATGTATATATGTATATGAGAGTCCGGTGAATCCCGGTTATGATTGACAGTATACGCGGAAGAAGGGTTGCCTATACATTCATTTACCGAATGCAAGACATACCCTTAAGGCCGCATTGAAACATAAGAAATGTATAAGGGTACAGACGATTCGAATGCATGTAAAGACTAAACCAAACCTGTAAAATATCATATTTGCTGTAAATGGAAAAGTATGTCTGACTCATAAACCCTCATGGGTAGTAATGTATAGTAAGCAAAGGAAAACAACATAACAATAATATCATTGGAACAGTAAATCGTTTCATAGCAAACACCGGTAGTTCCAAGCCAGAACTGGCCATTAAATATATGACAAAACCTATGAACGCAGAGCAACATTTTCACTTAAATCAAAGGTAAACTGATAACAGAGTCTTAAGGATCCTGTAGAGGATTAAAGAACTCTTATAACCAAAACGAGATAAACAACTGTACCGAATCATTGCAGCTATATGAAAATGTAGATAGCTCAGAGGAAGCTTAACAGAGAATATACAAACTTCAATGCATTCATATTATGTCCGTAGACCAAAGTCAATACCAAAATACATCGTATGGACGGCATGAAAGCCATGACTAAACCCTAGCTAAACCCTGACTGTCAACGCAGTACAGGTCCCGGCAAAAGGAGGCCGTTTGCAAAAGTAACCAGGGTTTTGGAAACATTAAGCCGACCTGAGACATGAAGGAAAATGGTCACGAGCCATGCCTCAGACCAGAGAACAAGCATTCCATTTCTCAAATACACTTCGATTTCCAACGCAGGAACCACAAGAAGGAAATGAGCATACCTGTGGAGTGAAGGTGACAAAACCCCTGCGGCAGGAGGAGACTGCAACCGGTCGACCCACCTGCATATTGAGAAATCACAATATGTAAACCAGAATAGTCGAAAACCAAATAACTTCAAGGGTTGTAATGTAAGACTGTAAAGAAATACCAGGTGCGGAATGCCAGAGATTAATACCTGAACGGCAGGTGATGCAGAAGGGTTTGACAAGCTGAGGGAGTGCTCGGCTAAGGCGTAGTGAACAAATGAGCTGATCTGAAGAACCCGGCACAATATGTATTGGCTGTTGAACCCTCGAGTAGATCTGAGCCACACGATGGGTTCGAAAGAGCTCCATCGTCCATCAAAGCGGGAAAACCTGGCGCGGAAACCACAGTGGGTCAACCACATGGGTTCACGTGATCACTTGCCACTTGGCTACGGAGGGGATGAGCTGGGATGATCTCCATTCACCATCTGGCGTAATCAAATAATGCGTGTTGGGTCAAACAATTAAGATTAACATAACACCAAGGTTGCCAACGTCCATGGTATATGCGCAGGTGTTAACACCAACTCGGTGGGGTAGGCATATATTAAAGGTTAGATATATGTATGCAGCGCTTAAGCTTAGTTCATAACTAGGTTATGTTCCTTAACAGTTACAGGGGTGGGTTCATGAGTTGACCACCATTACCATAAATTTTTTTAATTTTTACTGTTTTTATATAATGTGTTAAAAAGGTCGTGACAAACATGAATTGTATTTAGTATAGAATGAACAAATTAATATGGGCAACCAAGAAACAAATATAAATATGGGTAACCAAAATTACCAAAATTAAAATTGAAATTAAAAATTGGAAATGGAGAGTAGATACATGGTTTTTAAGTATATGTATTATTGTTATAAAATAAAAAGAATAATATAAATTAAAATTAAGAATAAATTAATTTTATCTCCCAAACATCAGAACAAAAATATTTTTTTTTTTTATTAAAACTCTTTATCTATATAATTTTTTCTATAAACAAAATTTAAAAAACTTTATTATAAATAAGTATTCCCATTCTCTAAATAACTTTAAATATCTAATAAATTTAAAAATGAAAATTTATATTAAAAGAATTTATAAAAAGAATCAGAAATATATTTATCATTAAGTAAAATTGGGAAAATTCTTTACCATGCAGTATATACTTTTTTTTTGACAAGTTTAGTTGCTATATTAGATTCTGAAAAAGTTTGAAGGAGTTCAGTCTCCTCAAGTACATAGGATGCCATTGGCTTTCTTGATCAAGAGATTTACAAAACAGGGCTATCTTCTTGATCCTTGTTCTACTATTTTTACTACGGCCTATTACAGTGCTGCTATAGCTTCTTATGAAAGTAAACAGCAAAAAGAGGCATTTACGAAACATTTAATCAATCATGATGTGCCGGATTTGTCTCGCTATGGATTCTTCCAGCTCGTTATCCATTCCTTCTTGTTTTACACTTGATGAGCTGGTTGCCACCACATTTTTCTTCTCCATCATGAACTAGAGGATGGAGATGGATTCCTCAGCATGTGCGCAACGATTGGATAGTTGCGGGAACTGCTCTTGTAGAGAAGATACTCGGTGCATGAAGAGCGGGATCTCAGCCTTGTATTTGTCATTCATGATGCGATTTTGATCTCCTATTCTTCTGTTCTGGTCTTCAAGGCGGCGATTCTGCTCCTCTAGTCTAGATTCCAGGAGCTTGTGTTGCTCGTCCAGGAGGGACTGTTGCGTCCTAATCTCTTCCAGTTCAGCTTGTAGGTCTGCACAATGTAGATAATCCTCGCTACTGTTGCGTCCTAATCTCTTCCAGTTCAGCTTGCAAGTCTGCACAATGCAGACAATCCTCGCTACGCGCCATTTTTGAAGTGGAGCTGTGGTGTGAAGGGGGACAACGTGTGTTAGGCGGCAGTTTGAGGGCAGATTCGAATGAGCTCGAATAGGCGGGAATAAGGATTATGGAGTTAATGCAATGAACTGGAGAAAAAAATAATATATAAATTAAACACGTACACACACACACACACCACACACACACACACACACACACATATATATATATATATATATATGAATAAATTTATCTCAACTTTACCATGGAGATTCTTTATTTGTATGTTAGAATAACATGAATTATAAATATCATAACTTATCAATACCACATGGATTGATAATACCAAATGATCAAATAACACCATGGATTAAGATGACATATGCAAACTCCATGTTAAGCAGAGAAAAAAACACATATCACCTTCATAGTGGGCTTTGTAGAATGAGCCTCTTGTCACAATTAAATTCACATAAAGTAATCTCTCGAGAAAAGTTAAAATAAACTAATCTCTCCAAAAATGTTAACATAAATTAATACAAAAATTATAGTTAAGGTTAACATTAATATTTATATACTTTTATTAATTTATTTTTAATATAAATAGAGAAGAAATTTAAAATATATTTTATTAACTAAATAATAAATATAAAATATCTATTAATAAATAATATAATTAATCTAATTTTATATTAAGGTTAAATATTTTTATAATAATATAATTGTAAAATAAAATTAAAATTTAAATAATATGTTGCGGAATGAAATCTCTTTATTTGTGGGATTAAAGGCCTCTCCTCTATCAAATGAACTTGACTATAAAATTAATAAAAATATATATCTGTACAACCTTTTAAAAGAAAACATACATTTTTATTATTATATATATTAAATAAAATAAATTATATTAAAACAAAATTAATAATATTACAATTTTTAAAATAAATAATATTATAATTTTTAAAATAAATATTACGTTAGATATAATTACACAAGTTAGAACAGGTTATCGAAAATAAAATTACAGATCTTTATGTTTAATTAAATATAGCTCTATAATATGGCTTGCATCTCTGTGTTTAACTGTTATTTTACAACTTTTACAATAGGTTTCTCTCAAAATACTCATGTTGTAATGATAACAAGTTACACCATTTCGGAAATACAAGTGCGAATGTTATTTGAGCTTTTATATGGTCATAATGGTTTATTTTTTTTTAATTTTAAGATATAATCAACTTATATATATTGTATTGGGAAAAATGTAATTCAATCTCACGATAGAGGGGGTCTAGGAATTAGAGCCCTAAGAATTTTCAACCTTGCATTTGGGGTGAAAATAGTTTGGAGGCTAATCACTGGATCCACAGCCTGGTGGAAGCAAGTCATGGAAACTAAATACCTCAATTCTCCGAGACAAAAGCTTCTTGATGATAGCATACCCAACAGAGACTCCTCCAAAATATGGCGTTTATGCAAGAAAGCAGTTCACATCCTCAAGCAAAATACTTCGAAAATTCCTGGGGGCGGGAACAACATCAATTTCGCCACAGATAGGATTATGGGGCTTCACCCATTGAACACCATTGAAGAAGCAATTCCCACTATTCTTTTTCTCAACAGCAAAGGCATTCATAGCCTTGGACAAATCTCTAATTGGGACCCAAGATCTCATGCGTGGATGGGATGGACCTTCCCGGAGATTCCAACATTCCTAGAAGCCAGCTTCAATGCCTTCAAATCACAATCGATGGTCTCCGTTGGGACCCCTCAGGTTCTAATTACACCATAAAGTGAGGACACCATTACATTTGCAACAACACCTTTCAAATGCCCCTGTGGAATCATTGGAAAATAACTTGGAAGTCAGAGGCTATACCAAAAATAAAATTCTTCATATGGCTCCTCTTAAAAGGTAAAGTTCTTACTGCAGAGAATTTAAATAAAAGAGGTATCAATGGCCCATCAAGATGTCCCAACTGTTGTACAGCTGAAGAAACAATGTTTCATCTATTTATAGACTGTCCCTTTGCTAGAGAATGTTGGAATCAAATGTCCTCCCTTGGCAATATAATTTGGCACACTCAGCAAAGCATAGCTGAGGCAATTTAGGTTTGGAGGAAAATATGCCCGTGGAGAGAAAAGCGGAGCAGACTTGTGAAGAGAGTTTGGGATACCATTCCACACACACTGCTATGGAGAATATGGCTGTCGAGGAACAAAAAAGAATTTCAAGACAAAGCTCCAAATGTTCGAATCACATGTAGTAAAGCGCACAGCCTGGCCCAAGACGCAATTGCAATCAAAACTACAGGGAAAATCCAAGCAATAGAATTCACAGTGGAGGAAAGAAACATCATCAGTTACATTTTGGAAAGGCAAGGCCAAGTTCAAGGGGATTCAATAAAAGGCAGGCTAAACGAAACTCAAACCAGAACATGGGAAATCAGACTCTCAGAACAGGACTTTAAGACTTGGGTTCAGAGTAGCAATTGTAAATCACTATATTTCGATGGAGCCTCAAAATCGAATCCAGGCCAAGCTGGAGCAGAGGGGCTCATCGTGGATGAAACAGGGGACACCATTTTTAGCTATGAATGGAGTCTAGGGAAAAGAACGAATAATAGTGCTGAGGCTCTGGCCTTATATCAAGGTCTCCTTCAATTGAAAAGTTTGGGAATCAGGAGGGCAATGATATTTGGGGACTCTTCAATAATCATCCGCCTAATGGTCCAAAACTAGAGCTCACCTAACACCAATCTCCAACAGATCATACACCGCAATAAACTCCTCCTTCAAAGCTTCGAAGATATTCAGTTCTACCACATTCTCCATAACTTAAACAAAGAGGCAGACATTAGAGCCAATGGCACATGTGGAAGACCGATGGGCGTTCTAAGATGTAATGTCGTTGAGAGCCATCAACTCGTTCGATGAAAACTGTTCATATCAGCAATGCCTCGCAAAACGTTGTTAAAAAAGCGTGCGATGGCAAAATGTACCCAACACCTAGGATGACCCCCTGCAAGCTCAGCGCAAATGCTCAGAACTCCTTCCCATCAAGTAGCATCAATCATCCTACTGCCGGCGGAATTAGATATGGGATCGGATTGCGTGATCCTCTTCAGCTCAACGCCCTTCCCGTGAATCGTCCTTCCCTCGATTCACTCCCGCTCCAGATTATAATAACCCCTCTTCACCATCATCTCAGCACCCAGCAATACTCATTTTGCACTGCAGGCTCTGTGACAAGGAAATACCTTGGCGCGCACATAGTCCCCTTCTTGATCAACCTGAAGGCACAAGCGAATCATCCGCCTGCTCGCTCAACTGTTACTTTGGTATTTCATTGTTTAAGTATTTCTCATTTCTTGTTTAACTCTTTCAGCCTTTGCTTTCACAGGCTAGCAGCCGTTCAGTTCAGAAATATTCAACCTTGTTTCAGCTGCTCTTCCCCCTTTTATGCCCTCATTTACCTCTTATCGCAGCAGCGAGTCCTCACTATCTTACTAGCTCCTCTACCCGCCCAAAGATTCTGCCAACCACCCACCCAAAGCTTCTGCCGACCACCCAGCCCGAGCTACTCCTTCGCTGACTGTACAGACTAGACAGTTCATTGCATTAACTCCATAATCCTTATTCCCGCCTATTCGAGCCCATTCGAATCTGCCCTCAAACTGCCGCCTAACGCACGCTGTCCCCCTTCACACCACAGCTCCACTTCAAAAATGGCGCGTAGCGAGGATTGTCTGCATTGTGCAGATCTGCAAGCTGAACTGGAAGAGATTAGGACGCAACAGTCCATCCTGGACGAGCAACACAGGCTCCTGGAATCGAGCCTGGAGGAGCAGAACCGCCGCCTTGAAGACCGGAACAAAAGAATAGAAGATCAAAATCGCATCATGAATGACAAATACAAGGCTGAGATCCAGCTCTTCATGCACAGAGTATCTTCTCTACAAGAGCAGTTCCGGCAACTATCTAATCATTGTGCACACGCTGAGGAATCCATCTCCATCCTCCAGTTCATGATGGAGAAGAAAAATGTGGTGGCAACCAGCTCATCAAGTGTAAAACAAGAAGGAAATGATAACCAGCCGGAAGAATCCACAGCCAGACAAATCCGGCACATCATGATTGATTAAATGTTTTGTAAATGCCTCTTTTTGTTGTTTACTTTCATAAGAAGCTATAGCAGCACTGTAATAGGCCGTAGTAAAAATAGTAGAACAAGGATCAAGAAGATAGCCCTGTTTTGTAAATCTCTTGATCAAGAAAGCCATTGGCATCCTATGTACTTGAGGAGACTGAACTCCCTCAACTTTTTCAGAATCTAATATAGCAACCAAACTTGTCAAAAAAAAATAAAAAATAATAGTAATAATAATAAAGTTATCCCCTAGATTTCGGTGTTAATGTGGTAGCATCAACCATTGGACCATGTCAGAGACTGCATTATAGGTCTCAAACAAACAATTAAAGAGTTGTCCAAATGGTGGTCATGCCATAAGGATCACCATCAATGGAGGTCAATCAACATTATACCAACCCATCCAGAACATTCCCTCCAATTTAGGCTCTATCTGCAACTCCTACTCTAGATTATTCACCTATACATTTCTCAATCTACTCTTGCAGGTTGTAAGTTCAAACGAAGGAAACAACGTTGTTGTGCACAAAATCACCACACCTTTCCATGAGGCATCATTGTTCTAGGAAATTTGGTATGGTTTGCGAACAAGGTAGAGCCCAACATGACGTCAAAGGGCACAATCGACCTACCATTCCTCCTTGGCATGGCTAGGAAGAGGATCTCTTCGATCAAAATATCCCACCCTAGCTTCATTGTTTAGTTGTAGTAATGGAGGTGGAGGAACATTGTCGTTTAGGAGATCGGAACTGGGTTGTAAGAAATATTCTCACAGACCACCTTTGTACTATGGAAGAAGCTTGAGTTGGAGCCATTATTAGAATGGTGGAGGTTAACACCAATATTAGTAGTACTCAACTCTCAGTTTGTAACCTTTCAAGGACCATTGACATCAAATTCCCTCCCATTCATCTTACTCATATGTTTACCAACTCAAAGAGAGCTCTACTATAATTGATTCTTTCATCTAGCACACCACTCCTCCTAGCCATGGCCCACTAATGATGCAAGGAAAAAGGCCATGCAGAAGGTGGTGACTCCCCATCCAGTAAGAAGCCTGAGCTAAAAATTGATAGTTAGACTTAGTTGTTCGCCAATGATGCCCAGGCCACTAAAGGAGAATCCTATCATCCTAGTGGAAGCTCATATGTTTGTGTAATTGAATGGGAGTATCCTCCTCGGCTGCCTAAAGGATATGACGATCCTTTCGCCTACTTGGACATTTAGATTAGGAGAAAAAAGCCAAATCCAACCAGCGTCAGCCTCAAGACACTCAAATGCCAGGAAATCAACATAATGAAGTCCGTGATTAGGCTTTTGATGCCTTTGTCTTTTCTTTGTTCACATAGTTACCTCAGTTTATTACTCCATCTAAATACCGCCATTTGTTTTGTATTGAATATGCTCTAATCCATCTCAAATTTCCTCATATTTCCTCCAAGGGATCATCTCGTTTCCCTTTTAAGGGCACATGGTCCCTCACGAATGTTTTTTAGAGTAGAATTAGTGTTTCATAGACATCTCCCTATTTGACTACAAGCTTCTATTATTCAAATTAGCTTGTACTTTATGGTGACTTTATGCAAATCAACTTTGGTAATATAATGTTCTATGGTTGCTTACACAAAAACAAATAATAAAAAAGTTATAATTTACTTATTATGATTTTTTGTATTAACAATGTGAGATGTAATGTAAAGTAGATTTGATCTCTATTAACACATGATACATCTTGATTTGAATGTTATTGATATATCAATGATGATAATCTGAAATATACATTACCCAAAAAAACCCATCAAAATAAAACATTACTTCAAAATTTGATATTTCTCATTACAAAATTCAATATAATGTCACTTTTACTTTTTCTCAGCAAATGTCACTTCAAGTGGCTTGTTCTTATTCTTATTGAATTCAAAGATACTCCACCACTATTGAAGAGATATGATTGTAATCTTGTTGGGTTGTGTTATATTAGTTCCACGACTAGTGTGGGGGTCACAGGGGGGCGGAAGCCCCCCTGTCAGGGGGTATGCAGGGGTCTCCCTTGCACAGGATCTAGGGGGCAGCGCCCTGGGATTTTTTTTTCGGACCCTATATTACCGATGGTTTTGTGCATGGATTTTGCATATGGTTTTAGGCGCGATGGTTTTCGGTCCATGGTATTATGTAGATTCGGTCAAAGGAACTATGGTTATGTTCTAATCCAGGGTTAATGGATTAGGGTTTATGGATGCTTCGACATGTATATATATGTATTGTAACATTGAAAGGAATATAATGAAAAATCAATCTGTAGTCCCGGTTTTGGGATCCAGGGGAAAATATCTGTGTATATGTGTTTTATGTGTGATTATCCCACCGTTGTTTATTTTCTGTTTTTATAATTTGTATGCAGGTAATTTCTGTACAGGGTTAAAATGTACAAATCTCTAGATGCTTCATAATTTAATTGAATGTCCCACTTCGCTAAACCACAAGTCAATGGAATCATAGAAATGTTCCTATGTATGGATGATATTGAGTTAATATTAAACATACATAAAGCAAAGTGAAGCCTAATAAAATATTTTTCTTTTCCTTTAGATGTTTTGTGATCATTCATAAATTAACAACCTTACTCTTCCATGTTTGAATAATGCAGAAATCTGTAGAAGATTTTCCCATCTTTAGATCTTATTATGTCTTGTTCAATTGTTTGCCTTATTTAGACTCTGTTGGTAGTTCGTATATTTTAGGAAGTTTTTCAATAGTAATCTAATCCTATATATAATTATTCTCTAGCTTGATGAATGTAATATTATATGTTGTGGTGTAGTCTCCTAAGTGAGCAAGTTCCCCACCAGAGAGTTGCATCCTTCTTCAAGTTTTTGCTTCCTTATTTCTGTGTTGGTATTAGGACAAGGGTCATGAGAAATGTTGAGAGTCGTAAAGTTGTGTGTATCAAAAATTGTGGTTGAGCTGTGAGGGGTTTCTATTGGTATGCATGTATAAGGAGCTACTACTCTGACTTATGAAGATTGTGCACTGCATAGAGATACCTAAGTGTGGAATTATGTTGACTATGGTCCTGTGAGTCTATCAAGGGGTGAGAATGCTGAGTAGAGGAGTTTCATATAGACCTTATGTGCCTGAGATCTATGTGGATGAAGCAGGAATCATACCTTTGCGAGGAGAATAAAGGAGAAGTGTGCATCAAGCTCCAAGAAGTGTGAAAGACAAAGCATGGGATAGCAACAGTCTAGTCATCTTGGAGGAGGTTGAGCCTAATGTGCATTTGAAGGAGGCACATATTTGTGCAGTGGTGTTCGAATGTGAAGAGGTGGTGTGGCTCTTGTATTTTTTTATTTTTTTTTACATATCATCTTTTAATTGGTAAGAGTGATATCAAGAGTGACCCACACACAATTCTTAGATATTAACAATTATAATGCATAGAGTATTTTATCTTATGGTAGTCTAATTCAAATCTATATTTTTATATAGCACTCTATCATCATTTTGGGATCCCTTAAATATACATGTTGTCTATGAAACAAGAATATCACTATCAACCATTTTCAATTGTAATCACAAGTACTTTCTCCGCAATCACCACTAGTTTGATAGGGTCATTGAGCTTTCCTTGGTCAATATTATAACATGATCCAACAACCGTGTACATAAAATAATACTGCACTAAATTGTGGTTGCTAGGATATGAGCCCAAATCTCCAAGTTTGAGTGCACATAATAGTAGAAGTATAAATATTAGTGGATCATTTATTAATTATTTCAATTATTATGGAACTTCTTGAAATTGATTGTTGTGAGTTTGGGACAGACTCAGATTGTGAGAGGCATTATGGTCGTATTTTGAAGCTTTGAATCTTTATTCTTAGCATTTTGTGTTTATGGTAAAGTGAAGGAATCATCTACTATGAAAATGTATAAAGTTTTCTTAACTTTTCTTAAGCTATTTATGCTTATTTTTAAATAGACAATCATTGTGTGTGATTGATTTAAAAATATTGTGATGGCTAATCCCTTAGAGGAATCATATTTGAACAAAGAAACCAAATTGGATGGTGCCAATTATGTGAATTGGAAATTTAAGATTCAAACATTGATGGAGGGATACAGTGTTTGGTCAAGGGAAACAACTAATGGAGTGAAGTCAAATCCAGTTGCAAGAGCTACAACTGTATCAATTCAAGATTGGGTGAAGCGAGAAACTAAGGCAAAACTACCATTACTCTATAAAAGACAACGGTATACTTCATATTAGAGATTGCAAGACATCGAAGGAGACCTGGATGACACTCAATGAGTTGTATGAAACAAAACATATAAATCAACTCATATCCTTGAAAAGTAAGCTTATTTCTATTAAAATGGAAGAAAACCAAAGCATCAATAATTTTATTTCAATAATTAAGGACCTTAAACATAAACTTGGAGATATAGGAGAAGGAGTATCTAGCACTGACCTAGTCACTATAACCTTAAATGGAATGGTATATGAGTATACAATTTTCATCAAAGGTTTTAAAGAAAGGGAGAAGGCTCCCACTTTTGATGAGTTGACATGAATACTCTTGTAGGAGGAAGAAAGGCAAAGGAAATCTTAAGCCTGAATATTTTGATTTGGCATTGATGAAAAAAGGAAAACTACCTTTCAAAAGGAAGCATTGAGAAATTCACAAAAGAGGAAAGTCACGACAAGAAAAGCCAACATTTGGTAAGAAATCATTTTCAAAATCACAACCAGGTATGACATCATTCCAAAGGTAAAGTTTAAATTTTATTATTGTGGCGATTTTGGACACTAATATAGAGATTGCATGGAAATGAAATACCATGAGTCCTAATATAGAAATAAAAGCCACGCTGGTAATTTTGTTGATAGAGGAGAAACAATGGATGATGGCATAAAAAAGATTAGACTATTTGTTATAGACATTAAACTATGTGTTGAAATATATGATCCAAATACTTGGTTTGTTGATTATGGAGCCTCCATGCATATGTCCTGTAATAGGCATTGCTTTGAGAACTTTCATGAAAGTAACAATGGTACGAATATATATGATGGAGATGATCATGCACATGAAATCAAAGGTTATGGTGATTTTATAGTGACATAACCTAATGATGTTAAGATTATCCACAATGTGATATTAAGAAGAATATAATCTCATTTCCTACTATAATCTATCAGGGATTGAAGGTTGAATTTGTAAATTCAAATTGTGCGGTGAAAGACATGCATGATCAATTAAAGATCATTGCAATATGAGTTATAATTCGAGGGTTGTATAAGCTCAATGTGACAACCAAAAGCCATCAATCACTGGCACCCATGAAAATGACAACAAAATATCTTTGGCATCAAAGGCATGGCCACATTAATTATCATGATCTATTACTACTTCAAAAACAAGGAATGATAGAAGGGCTTCCAATACTTAATAATTAGTATTTTCCATTTGAAGGATGTGCATTAGGGAAGATGCATAGGGAATATTTCCCTACTCATATAGATAAAAGGAAAAGTAATGTTCTAGAACTTGTGCATACCGATGTATGTTGTCCTATACATACTAGATCATTAGGCAAAGTATGTTACTTCTTGATCCTTGTTGCTATTGTAAAAAAAATGCATGGGTATACTTAATGAGAAAGAATACTGATGTATTTGAATATTCTAAGGAGTTAAAAAATATGGCTGAAAATAAAACATGAAAATGCATCAAGATCCTCTAGTCAGATCAAGGGGGATAATATATTTCAAATGAATTCATCAAATATTGAAAATTTGATGGAATCTTACAACAATATATAATTCCATATACTCCACAAAGAATGCGGTAGATGAAATGAAGAACAGAATCCCAATAGAATGTGCACATAGCATGATGAAAAATAAGAATCTTACCAATTCTCTTTGGGCTGAAGTTGTAACCCACCCCTCCCACATCTACCCAATTCCACCAGCCTGTCGGGGTAAACATGAGAGAAAGAGATAATATGACATGACCCAAATTCCTAGATCCACTTAAGGAATGGTAGATGACTATTGACAACAAATTGATAAATCACCACATGTTACAGGGGCTACAAGTCACTCAGAGGTTGAACATTCACCCAAGATGGCTAAAACTTGAGCTAGACCTCTTTTTTTAAGCTTTAGGGCCACAACCGCACCATAACAAGGCCTCCATGTGGTTGGGAGCCTCCAAGAACATGTAAAACACTACATCCATGTGGTTGCAACCAAATTTCTCCAATTCAGAGGGTGCAGTCCCAGATTCTGAGCCACCATTTTAGGCTAGCCTCCAGACCATTGCCCAAAACTCAGTGATACCTTTCATAATGATAAATGACATGAAGACAAAGTTATTCATAAAAAAATTGATCAAATACTTAACATAACCACACCTAACCATGAAAATTATTTCATCAAACACATGGTGAACTGTAATCTATAGGTCGTGGATGCATATATGAACATATAGGGCTGAAACTTATCTAAGATTCATGAAGAAGGTCTAATTCCCTTTCATAATGGTTGAAATAACATTTTGTCAACCCATGCATGCATTAACCATTCATCATCTAATCAAAACATATCAAGAGCCATAGATACAACCTATTATGGAACCATGCTTATAACCAACATATAATAAAAATATTAGCCATCATAGAACAACCATTATATAATCATAATAACAAGTATAAGTGCTCATAAATTACAATAGGAAAATAAATCTTATTAACATCTGAAAAATCTAACCAATTCAAGGACTTCCATTTACCACCTGACCATATATTGGGCTAAACCAGATCTCTATTTCATTCAATCACCCCTATGGCATACTTCAAGCATGAATGTGGGATATCCTGGAATAAACTAAACAAAACCAAACTAGGGCTTCTAGAGGCCAAACTACCTCAACCCTCAACCAATGACTCCACCTCACAGTCACACATCACTAACGCCAACCACATTGATCTCTACCCAAGCTTTCCATGGCTCCAGAGCAGTTGTTCCAATTGCAGCTCCAGGAACTAATAACTCAACCCATAACTTTCCAAGGCTCAAGAGCGTTTATACAACCCAACTTGAGGGACTAGTATCTCAACCCATGAAAGGCTCTAGAGAATTTGTCCCAACCTAGGCTCTAGGACAAGTAACTATGATCTGAACTTAAACAGGAACACAAAAACTTATAGAAATAATCATAAACACAAAGATGCAATAGAAAAACACTACATTTCATTACTAGAAAAATATTGAACTATGCTTACAAAGAGAATGGAAATAAGATAGCTCAGGCAATCATAGCTTATATCTGAGAAGAGATGTGGTGGATACATGCCTCTGAATTGTGTTACAATGAGGCTCAAGGGCCTATTTATTATTGGAAAACATGAGAAAACCCTAAACAACTAAAACCCTAACCCTAGGAGATGTAGCACCAACAGTTTGCCAACCCTGTTGGTGTTAGTTGGGAATCTAACTTCTCAGGGTCGTAGCTTGGTCATATTATCTTCGTTTGGTGCATATGATACCTTATTGGAAATGTCTCACCGAGTACTACAAGTTTCACCACAGGTCCTTTACAATGGCAACGGGCCTACTACAAAAGCAAAAAAAAAATGTCGTTTAGGGGGTCAAAACTGCTCTGGAATTTTAGGACCCAAAAAAATACTAAAAATAGTAAATGTTGAAATGAATAAGGAAACAAATGAAACTAACTCGGGGGTCTAGGTGAAATAGGAAGTTGGCCACCAATATCCACCTGGACCATTCCTCCCCCCTTAGGAAGCAATGTTCCCCATTACGTGCAGAGCCTCCATAAGGTGAGGAAATTTATGTTGAACCTAGTCCTTGGTGAACCACTTTTCCTCATGAAGGAGATGGCCTTCTTTGACAACTTGATATAATTGTATCCTCTTTTGCTAAGTGTTTTTGATCTATGTGTCCATAATCTGATTAGGTACGGTCTGTTCCATGTAGCCTGGATTGAGATCTATTGGTGTGAGCTCTTCTGCAATGTCAGATGTGTCCAATAATGGTGGAAAGTATGGCCGAAAGTGATCTACATTGAACACTAGGTGCAGACCAAGGAACAGTGGGATGCTGAGCTCGAAGGCATTATCACCAATGACCTTGGTGATCTTGTATGGCCCATATTGTAGCGAGTGAAGCTTGCAGTGGGGTCCAACAAGGCACTCCTTCTGCAAATCTAGCCAAAATTTTTCTCCCACCTGGAACTTGTGCGACACTCGATGTTGATCATGGCATAACTTATACTTAACATTGGCTCTATACAATATATCATGGACCTATTAGCTGATGCGTTGAATTTGTTAATGAAGTTGTTATCCCTTTCAGCTTTGGATTGCACGTGAGCCGAATATACTTGAGTGGCTGCAAATGGTATGGCCACATCAGTGTGGCATAATGGTTGAAATCCCAGCCAAACCTGAAAGGGGCTGTGGCTTGTTGAGTTGTGGAGAGATCTATTGTAGTTGTGTTGGATAGAGGGGAGACTTTCATCCCATGTGCATGGATGCTTTGAGTTGTACATGCGCAAAATGTGTACGATTATCATGTTGACAACATTTCTTTGGCCATCGATTTGGGGATGGAAAGATGTGGACTTAGTAATTTTTGTATTCAGCATTGACCATAGACTTGACCAAAATGAAATTTGGAATCTATTGTCCTGATATGAGATAACAGACTATGGGATCCCAAGGTGTACCCACATTCGCTCCAAGAAGAGTTTAGCAGTGGCCTCTACTATGATACTCTTCTTACAGGCCGCCATGATAGCCATCTTAGAGAATCTGTCAACAACCACGAAAACGCAATCTTTGCCGTGCTTAGTAGAGGGAAGGCTTGACATATAATGCACGGAGATATATTCCCAAAGGCGACTAGGAGTAGGTAGAGGAGTATACATGCCTTTCTTCTTGATGGTTTGTTTGGAAATGATGCAGGAGGTGCTGGATGTAATGTACTTGCCAACATCCTGATGAAGTTTAAGCCAATAAAAATACTTCTGCAATACGCCACTTTTTTCTCTACCCTGAAATGTCCGGTGACCCGACTATAGTGTGCCTCCCAAATAATCTTGGCATTCTCACTTGAAGGAACACACATGTGTCCCAAGTGGCATAATAGTGCATCCTTAAGGTGAAAATTTGGAACTTTCTTCCCTTCCAAGAGTGTTTGGTATATGCTGCCAAATTCTGGATCACTCTTGGAAAGATGCAGCCACCTCAATGTCTTGTGCCCATAGGATTTGAGCAGAGCGATTAGCACCATGACTGGTTCTCGATTAAGGCAATCAACGAAATTATTGGTGCTTACCTTCTTATAATTAATGTTCAAATGGAACTATTGCAGATAGGTGTACCATTTTTCATGAAAATCATTTTGCAATTTCCCTTGTGTCTTTATGAACTATAGAGGCTAGTGGTCTGTGTGGATGATTGTTTCCTTACACAAAATAGAATGCTTCCATTGACGGTAGGCCTGCACAACAAAATACACTTCATTGTCGTAAGTGGGGTACTTCAGGACTGTGTCTGAAAGTGTCTCACTGTAGTAAGCCACTGCATGCCCATATTGAGTAAGAATCGCACCAATAGCATATTCAGAGGCATTTGTCTCAATCTTAAATGGTTGTTGCAGGTCTCGTAATGTGAGCACTCATGCAAAACATAGGAAATTCTTCAACTTGGAGAATGCTCGTTGTTGGGTTTCCCGCCAAAAGAACTTTTCTTTCGCTCCACCCTTGGTGACTTGACTTAAAGGCCAAGTGATATGAGAGAACCCCAACACAAACCTATGGTAGAAATTAGCAAGACCAAAAAAACTGCAGAGCTCTGTTAGAGTGGTTAGGGCTAGACAATCCCAAATGACTTGTATCTTGGACAAGTCCACATGTACACCCTACTCATCAATGATGTACCCCAGATATTTAACCTAGGTGAGGCGAAAGGTGCATTTCTCCAGGTTAGCACACAACTTGTGTTGTCGAAGGGTTTGAAGGACTTGTCAAATATGGTGGATGTGCTCTTCCCAACTCTGGCTAAAGATCAAGATGTCATCTAAATAAACCACCATGAATGCATTGGTGAAGGGTCACAATATGTCTTCCATAAGTCTCATGAAGGTTGCAGGGGTGTTTGTTAATCCGAATGGAATGACCAACCACTCGAAAAGGCCTTCCTTTTATTTGAAGGTAGTCTTCCACACATTGGAGGGTTCAATACACACCTGGTGATAACCTAACTTCAAGTCAATCTTCCTGAAATATTTGGATCCCTTGAGCTTGTCCAAAAGGTCAACAATCTGTGGGATTGGCTACCCATTTCAGAAAATGATCTTGTTCAGTGCCCGGTAGTCAATACAGAGCCTCCAGGTCTCATCCTTCTTCTATATCAATACAATCAGGCTCCCGCAGGGTGATGAGATTGGCCTGATGTGCCCTTTCTGTAGTAGTTCTTGAATTTTCCTCTCGATCTCATCGTTCTCTAGGACAAAGAATCAATAAAATGGTCCATTAGGTAGCAGCACACTCGGGGTCAGATCGATGGAGTTCTTGACCTCACTATGTAGAGGTA
>APFE031454280.1:2179-13970 GCA_000404065.3 Pinus taeda
TTTCCACTATGTAACAAAGCTCTTTTACTCTTTCCAATTGTTGTGGTGTTGCTCTTTGTATCCTCATAACGTGCTATCATTTCCTCAATGAACAAAGCCCTTTATACCACAAAAATTGATCCGGTTCAAAAAATGAAGATGCAATACATACCTTTTGTAACAGTGGTACACCATGTAGATCAAATTATTGCTCCATATGAAGTATCCAATTTACCGGATCCTTGCCATCAAACATCCTCATATCGCCTTTTCTTCATTTCAAGGGCTCGATCTTGAAACGACTATAACTCTGTAATTCCAGTTCTTTGAGTTCTAAAATTGTGCATTGTAGTAGCCCTCTGCGTCCTCTTTCCAAATCCACTATTCTGATCGAAACTGGATTCTTCAAGGAAGCGTTATTCACAATCTCCCAAGATGACTTGAGTATAGACCTTTCGAGAAGACCAAACTTGTATGAAGTGACACGTGTCACTGGTTCAACCTTTGGCTCTGAAAAATATATAGAACAAACTACATTCCATCCTCTTTTTATACCTTCTTACAAAATTTCAATCTGATGCTCAGAGAGAAAGCTATGAGGCTTTTCCCCAGGTCCCCTGTTTGGAATGTAATTCAGGAATTTGCAAAAAGACCAACTTTCTCAGCTCATATCTCCGCGAATATAGTGCGAAAAGCTCTGAAATTTGGACCCAAGTTTCAATGCGATTTTGTATCACATGGGTTTCTCTTTTCTCTTTTGAAACATCGGAGAAAAAAAGTTATAACGAAAATCACAATGACCTATTTGGAGTAGAGAAACCCTAGAATCCAAATCTCTAATACCAAATGTTATGAAACCAACTCACAAAAAGATAGAAAATATAGATCAACACCTTATAATTCAGCCTCTTCAAGGGTGGAACCTCCTTTACATTACAGAAATGAACAATTCTTAGATGATACAAATGAAAACACCACCTTTCTATATATAGGACTCTAAGAGGTGATAATATAACTAGAGCCGACATAACAATAATAATGTAAATCACAATAATAACAATAGTGGGCTTTTATGGGGCAAAATAGTAAAAATATGGGCACTACATGGGTACATCAATATAATAAGGGGGTTGTACTAATAAAAATAAGGGGTTACACTAGTAGTATAGGGGCCTAACACTCCCTCTCATGGAGACATCAACCACAAGCCTAATCTTGTCTCATACAAGAACATTGTCTTAATACATGAAGATATTTTTTCTAGCTACATACGAGATTATTTTCCAATGGGATCCCAATCTTGTTGTCACAATATATCATTGTTATATCAAGTACCTATTCAAATATCTCTCCAAAGAGCTTCCTTAAGAAAAATTCCTCATAGCTAGCTATGTTAGCAACAATGTACTCTAACTTTGTTGTGATTACAGCTACAAACTTCTATTTCTTGCTCATCCAAGATACCATCACAAATCCCAAGCTAGAGTAGCACCCAAATGTGTTTTTCCCGTCAATAACTATTCCAGCCCAATAAACATTGTTGTTTCCATGTAGTCTCACATATTTGGAAGGCTATCTCAAACCAACATTGATTGTCCCATGCAAATAACTCATAATGTGTCTTGCGGCAACCCAATGTGCATGAAGGGGCTCAGCCATGAATTGACTCAAAATGTTCATTAGAAATGATATATCTGAACTGCTATTTAAAAGGAACATCAATGCTCCAATCAAGATGATACTTAGAAGGGTTAACGAGGTCAAGTCCAACAACATCTCCACATAACTTCTTATATTATTTTCCATCAGGGTGGCTAATGAATTGGATTTAGTCATTCGAAATATCACCAATAACTTTACTATATACTTTTGTTGAGAAACAAAAATTTCTCTGAGTCTCTGCCAAACTTATAATCCCATAAAGTAATACATCACGTCAATATCCTTCATATCAAAATTAGAGGCTAGCTCCCTCTTACACTTGATCATTAGAGGCTCAGTACCTGTCAACACTATATCATCAACATATAAAACTAAAATCAAACGTATACCTTCAACCACCTTGAAGTAGAGGTTGGAGTCAGCACTGCTTCTTGTGACTCCAAGCTTCACCATGTAACTAACAATGTGTGCATACCAAGCTTTGGGGGCTTGTTTCAAACTGTATAATGCCTTCTTCAATCTAAAAACATGATTATTCTTGGCTTGTACTTCAAATCCATGAGGTTTCTCAACATACACTTATCATCGTAGTATGCCATGAAGAAATGTCTTATTTACATCCATTTGGTGAAGGGTCGATTCGTGACTAGCATAAAAGGAAATAATTTATCTAATGTTGGTGTAGCGGGAAATTGGTGCAAATATGTCATCATAATATTCTCCGTCTTTCTGGTAGAATCCTCTAGCCATGAACCTTGTGTTGTACTTTTCAATTCTTCCATCGACTCCATGTTTGATATTGTACAGCCATTTAGAGGTCACGATGAACTTTCCTTTAGGTCTCAGAATGACATCCCATACCTCATTCTTCATTATTGATTCATATTATTTCGACACGGCATCCTTCCAAACTTGTTCTTTTGCATCTTCTTCAACTTGAATGATCGTACTCATGGCTACAACGTATCCTTGATACCGACATGGATTCTTACTTTCTCTTTTCTTGCACCTGTAGAGTCTCCAAAATGTCTTCAAAATATAATCCACTTTCACCTTTATCACAAGAATTTCACTCACATGTCATAACTCCATAGCCATATAATCTTTCATTAGCCTCCATTTTCATGATTACATGGGGTTTCCTTTGTGTGTTCCAAAAGCTAATTATTTCTAGTATTTTCAACGAATTTATGGTTAAAACGTACAAAACTAACATATACTTGCTAATACTTAAAAGTGGCTTGAGTTTAATCACATGTGTAGGTCATTTGGAAGCTTCCAAGGCACCCTTAAGTTTCCTCCAATGCTCAAATTCGAATTCCCTTCAAGATATGGAAGAAGATTTGGATAAAGTTCAAAGAGGATATCTGTCTCATCATTACCTATTTGAGTTGTAACTCTATATGTGTCTCATCATTACCTATTTGAGTAGAAACTTGATGAGATTTTCTAAGGATCTAGGGAGAGAATAATGGACCTCCATTAATGAGGTAGCTTCTTATGTATTTGTATAAATAGGAGATCCTCCTCCTTTGGAAGGAATGTGTAAAGTTGGAGATACTCGGGTGTCTATGTTAAGATTACTTATGAATGGAATTTAGATTTAGCACCATTCTCATGAGTGTTGTTCACCTCTTTCTGCTAATGCTTGCATTGGGAGCTTCTCAACTTGCAATCACTCATGTTTTTGGATTGGCCTCTCAACAGGAACCATTTTAGAGGCAAGTTGTTAGGTTGCCTAGATTTGAGTTTCTTGTTTAGTTTTTGATGGATTAGTTCCTCATCCTTAGGCATTCGACCCTGGAGGATGAAAGGAGGTTGAACCAATGTCTATATCTTCTTCTTTTTCGTCATTGTAAGGGTTAGACTCATTTGGATGCTTAGGCTTTGGGTAGACATCATTTTGTATCAGTTTCAACAAGAGATTAATAAAAAGTTACAACGATTTCTTTGGGATGCATGTGGTATGATGTTCAGTTCAGTTTTCCCTATTGTGGTCATATTTTAAAATGTTTTTTGTACTTCATGAGTCATTTCGTTGCTTTTAAGTGGATGTTTTCAAGTTGATGGGTAGAACCCATAATATTTATGCTCTGTTTTGGGAAAATATTCACACTCTATGTTTTCTTTAGTTCAGGAAGAAACCATGTTTCTTGCATGATCTTTCTAGCTCCTCACCTATCTTGAAATCAGCTCACCCATCAAACCCTATAGTGTTGAGCCTTGTGTATACCTTGCCCCATCGAACACTATGCAAGTTTCACCTAATTTCCTTTCCCTAACTATTTGGCTCCTCTTCATCTAACAAAACCCTTCAAAATCAAATCAAATCTTATGCTACTCTCCTTATTCTAATATCATTTTCTTGATAGATTCATCTTGGCTAAGATCCTTATGGAGAGAGCCCTCTCATGGCCTAGTAGGGCTAGCTACTTGGCTAAGTGCTATTTGTGGTTACCGTGGCATTTCCTTCTTTCAGCTTGAGGTTCAATCTAGGTGATAACACTTCCCATAGGTAGATGATTCCCATAATGTAGCATTGGCTCCCCGCTGGCAAATGATTCCTTGGTCGTAGCATTGGATCCCTACTCGAAGATGATTCCCATGTTATAGCATCAACTCCCTATTGGCACATGATTCCAAGGTTATAAAATCATCTCCCTCCTCACAGATGATTCCTGGGTCATAGGATTGGCTCCTTGCTCATAATGATTCCCAGTAGTAGTAGTGGTTCTATGTGGTAGCTTGAGCTTCCATACGATGTCAACTTCCTATTCTTTTAGATTCAATAGTGTTCAACAAATGAGGAGAGTTGAAATTTAATTAGATATTTTAGATGGGACATATGTTGGAGTCGGTAATTTCTCCTTAGTTGAGAATGAGTTTTAATTTTACAGCTCAAGGACAAATTTCCTCCTTTGGAAAGTCTTCCTCATCAAGATAGAACCCTCCTAGCCCTCGGAAGAATTTAATTTGGTTCAGGAAAAAAGTATGAAGTAGATACTGTTTTTCCAAATGAAACAATCAGGCTCTCGGATAAAAACTTATGAGAACACTCCAGCAGATGATTCCTTTCCTAATGAATATTTATTTGAAGTATCTACTCACTCACCTTGGTATGCAGACATTGCTAACTATTTAGTTGCAATGAAGCTACCATCACACCTGTCACACAGAGTGAAAAGAAATATCATTCAACAAAGTGCTCGGTACAACTAGATAAGTGGGTGTCCTTTTCACACAGGACTTGATCATGAAATTTGGAGATGCATTAGAGAAGATTGGTTTTATGATATATTGAAGGCTTGTCATGATGGCCCTTGTGGAGGGAATTTTGCTGATAAAAGAAAACCACATAAGGTTCTTAGAATGGGTTATTATTGGCCCTCAATTTTCAAGGATGCAAAGAAGTATGTCAGGTCCTATGATAGATGTCAGAGAATGGGCGAGCCTAATCACAGAGATGAAATTCCACTGAGATCACATGTAATAATTGAACCCTTTTGAAAGATGGGCTCTAGATTTCATAGGACCCATCAACCCTCCATCCAATGAAAGAGTTTATATACTGGTTTGCAATGGTTATATGACTAAATGGGTGGAAGCAAAGACACTCATTAGAACTAATGAAGAATCTATTTTAACCTTTCTATTTGAAGAAATGTTTATTAGGTTTGGATTGCCTAGAGAACTAATCACAGATTGAGGACCTTCTCTCAGCTCTCATGGCTTTAAAGATACACTTCAAAAATATCATATTAATCATAAAATTAATACACCTTATCACCCCCAAGCCAATGGGTAGGTGGAAAGTACGAATAGAGTCATAGAAGCCATTTTAACAAAAACGGTAAAGGAGAATAGAAGGGACTGGTTTCAAATGTTGCCTGAAGCATTATGGGCTTACAGAACTACTTGGAGGAACACTACAGGTTTTTCACCTTATGAATTAGTTTATGGTAAAAGTGTTGTTTTTCCTGTGGAATTTGAAATTAAAACCTTAGGAACTCCTTTAGCTGTTATCCTTTACTTGACTGATTCACAGACAGCTAGGTTGCAGCAGCTTTAGGAATTGGATGAAAACAGGTTGGATGCTATCCATCAAACAACTATGATACAACAACAAAGAAACAGGTGGCATGATAAAACCATTAAGCATAAGCAGTTCCAAAAATGTAATTGGGCTCTATTGTATGACTCCCATTTTGAAAATTTTCAAGGAAAATTAACAACAAGGTGGCTAGGACCTTATGAAGTAGATATTGTTTTTCCAAATGAAACAATCAGGCTCCTAACAATTGATTATTCTAGAACATCATTGTTATTGAATGGATATCGGCTTCGTTTCTACCAACAACCTATTTCTAAAGAGGATTTCAAGGCAACTTGCATGACATATACACATTATGTCTTTCTCGGGGAGTTTGCTAACCCTAATTGCACTTAATTTTTCTACTTATATATTTTTATTAGATTATATTTCTTAACTAATAATCCGTGTCAAAGGTTTCCATGTTACGATTAACTATTTTGTAGATCTTAGATTCGGAGGTTGGCTGAGAGGAACAATTTCAATACAAGGACGAGGCTTCAGCTTGGGAAACATTGCCATTGCACTTCAAATCATAATCCATTCCCTCTCACTACCCTTCAACAACATCTTCCTATTTTCTTCGTTGCTGAAACACCATTTTTCCCATTGTTGAAACACCATTTTTCAACAATATATTTGTGACCGTTTTTTTCTGTTCTTTTATAGATAACATTTGTTCTAAAAAGTATTTAAGACTATCATGATCCATTTTTACCTTGAAGTGTCTTCTCATTTGGTAAGGTCACCATTTCTTAAGTGCATGTAATATTTCCAACATTTCCTTCTCAGAAATATCTTGCTTGAGATGTAGCAGTGAAATACCCAATCACCTACATCAAAAAAAATTTCACCACAATGTTGATCTACCTGTTGTTTCATTCGATTTTGCACCAAAGTGGCGTTATCATTTAAAAGTTGGAGATCTTGTTCTTGATGCTCGATGTGATCGTTCACTACTTGAACCTTTTTCTTCTTGATATGTCCTTCTATCTTGAGAGTTTGAGGAGTGGTAATTTCTTCCAAAGCTTTACAAGACATGGTCGGATTGATTTCTTGATGCTTGATGTGATCTTTCACTTCTTGAACATTTTTCTTCTTGATATGTACTTCTATCTTGATAATTTGAGGAGTGGTAATTCTAGCCAATGCATTACAAGATATGGTTGGATTTATTTCTTCTTCCTCGATGTGATCTTTAACTTCTTGAACCTTTTTCTTCTTGATATGTCCCTTTATCTTGAGAGTTTGAGGAGTGGTAATTCTTGCCAATGCTTTACAAGATATGGTCATATTAATTTATTCTTTCTCTGGGGTTGGTTCTTGCTGTATCTAATCTTCTTTTGATGTTTCTTGATCCTTTTCTTCCTCCTCTTCATAGTCTATGTAAAATATTTTCTTCTCAGCACACTTATGACCTTTAGTGCATTTGCTATCACAATTGTAAGAAAGCCCATTTTCTCTTTTCTCTTCTAGTTGTTGTGGTGTAACCCTTGTAGGTTTATGAAGGCTAGGAGAAATAACACTTCCATTATTATAGTTGTGAGGGGTAGACTTCGTTGTTGCCATAATTTTACTTTCCACTATGTAACAAAGCTCTTTTACTCTTTCCAATTGTTTTGGTGTTGCTTTTTGTATCCTCATAACATGCTATCATTTCCTCAATGAACAAAGCCCTTTATACAACAAAAATTGATCCGGTTCTAAATATGAAGATGCAATACATACCTTTTGTAACAATGGTACACCATGTATATCAAAATATTTCTCCATATGAAGTATCCAATTTACCGGATCCTTGCCATCAAACTTCCTCATATTACCTTTTCTTGATTTTAGGGGCTCGATCTTGAAACAACTATAAGTCTGTAATTTCAGTTCTTCCAGTTCTAAAATTGTGCATTGTAGTAGCCCTCTGCATCCTCTTTCCATTGCCACTATCATGGTCCAAACTGGATTCTTTAAGGAATCGTTATTCACAATCTCCCAAGATGACCTCAGTATAGACCTTTCCAGAAGAGAAAACTTGTATGTAGTGACACGTGTCACTGTTTCGACCTTTGGCTCTGAAAAATATATAGAACAAACTAAATTCCATGCTCTTTCTATACCTTCTTACAAAATTTCAATCCGATGCTCAGAGAGAAAGTTATGAGGCTTTTCCCGAGGTCACCTCTTTGGAATGTAATTAAGGAATTTGCAAAAAGACCAACTTTCTAAGCTCATATCTCCGCAAATATAGTGTGAAAATCTCTGAAATTTGGACCTGAGGTTCAATGCAATTTCGTCTCAAATGGGTTTCTCTTTTCTCTTTTGAAACATCACAGAAAAAAGTTATAGCGAAAATCACAATGACCTATTTGGAGTAGCGAAACCCTAGAATCCAAAGCTCTAATACCAAATGTTATGAAACCAACTCACAAAAACATAGAAAATATAGATCAACACCTTATAACTCATCCTCTTCAAGGGGGCAACCTCCTTTACATTACACAAATGAACAATTCTAAGATGATACAAATGAAAAGACCACCTTTCTATATATATGAGTCTAAGAGGTCATAATATAAGTAGAGCCGACATAACAATAATAATGTAAGGCACAATAATAACAATAGTGGGCTTCTATGGGGCATAATAGTAACAATATGGGCACTACATGGGTACATCAATATTATAAGGGGGTTGTACTAATAAAAATAAAGGGTTACACTAGTAGTATAGGGGCATAACACTCCCTCTCATGGAGACATCAACCACAAGCCTAATCTTGTCTCCTACAAGAACATTGTCTTAATACATGAAGATATTTGTTCTAGCTAGATACGAGATTATTTTCAAATGGGATCCCAATCTTGTTGTCACAATATATCATTGTTATATCAAGTACCTATTCAAATATCAGTCCAAAGAGCTTCCTTAAGAAAAATGCCTCATAGCTAGCTACGTTAGAAACAATGTACTCTAACATCGTTGTGATTACAACTACAAACTTCTATTTCTTGCTCATCCAAGATACCATCACAAATCCCATGCTAAAGTAGCACCCAAATGTGTTTTTCCTGTCAATAACTATTCCAGCCCAATCAACATTGGTGTATCCATGTAGTCTCACATATTTGGAAGTCTATCTCAAACCAACATTGATTGTCCCATGCAAATAACTCATAATGTGTCTCGCGGCAACCCAATGTGCATGAAGGAGCTCAACCATGAATTTACTCAAAATTTTCATTAGAAATCATATATCTAAACTACTATTCAAAAGGAACATCAATGCTCCAATCAAGATGATACTTAGAAGGGTTAACCAGGTCAAGTCCAACAACATCTCCACATAACTTCTTATATTATTTTCCATCAGGGTGGCTAATTAATTGCATTTAGTCATTCAAAATATCACCAACAACTTTACTCTATACTTCTGTTGAGAAACAAATATTTCTGTGAGTCTCTGCCAAACTTATAATCCCATAAAGTAATACATCACGTCAATATCCTTCATATCAAAATTAGAGGCTAGCTCCCTCTTACACTTGATCATCAGAGGCTCAGTACATGTGAAGACTATATCATCAACATGTAAAACTAAAATCAAACGTATACCTTCAACCACCTTGAAGTAGAGGTTGGAGTTAGCACTGCTTCTTGTGACTCCAAGCTTCACCATGTAACTATCAATGTGTGCATACCAAGCTTTGGGGGCTTGTTTCAAATTGTATAATGCCTTCTTCAATTTAAAAAAATGATTATTCTTGTCTTGTACTTCAAGTCCATGAGGTTTCTCAACATACACTTATCATTGTAGTATGCCATGAAGAAATGTCATATTTACATCCAATTGGTGAAGGGTCGATCCTTGACTAGCATAAAGTGAAATAATTTATCCAATGTTGGTGTAGTGGGAAATTGGTGCAAATATGTCATCATAATATTCTCCCTCTTTCTGGTAGAATCCTCTAGCCATGAACCTTGTGTTGTACTTTTCAATTCTTCCATTGACTCCATGTTCGATATTGTACAGCCATTTACAGGTCACTATCAACTTTCCTTTAGGTCTGAGAATGGCATCCCATACTTCATTCTTCATTATTGATTCATATTATTTGGACATGGCATCCTTCCAAACTTGTTATTTCGCATCTTCTTCAGCTTGAATGATCGTACTCATGGCTACAACGTATCCTTGATACCGACATGGATTCTTACTTTCTCTTTTCTTGCAGCTGAAGAGTCTCCAAAATGTCTTCAAAATATAATCCACTTTCACCTTTATCACAAGCATTTCACTCACATGTCATAACTCCATAGCCATATAATCTTTCATTAGCCTCCATTTTCATGATTACATGGGGTTTCCTTTGTGTTTTCGAAAAGCTAATTATTTCTAGTATTTTCAGTGAATTTATGGTTAAAACATAGAAGAATGATATATACTTGCTAATACTTAAAAGTGGCTTGAGTTTCATGACCTGTGTAGGTCATTTGGAAGCTTCCAAGGCACCCTTAAGTTGCCTCCAATGCTCAAATTCGAATTCCCTTCAAGATATGGAAGAAGATTTGGATAAAGTTCAAAGAGGATATGTGTCTCATCATTACCTATTCGAGTTGTAACTTTATATGTGTCTCATCATTACCTATTTGAGTTGTAACTCGATGAGATTTTCTATGGATCTAGGGAGAGAATAATGAACCTCCATTAATGAGGTAGCTTCTTATGTATTTGTATAAATAGGAGATCCTCCTCCTTTGAAAGGAATGTGTAAAGTTGGAGATACTCAGGTGTCTATGTTAAGATTACTTATGAATGGAATTTAGATTTAGCACCATGCTCATGAGTGTTGTTCACCTCTTTATGTTAATGCTTGCATTGGGAGCTTCTCAACTTGCAATCACTCATGTTTTTGGATTGGCGTCTCAACAGGAACGATTTTAGAGGCAAGTTGTTAGGTTTCCTAGATTTTAGTTTCTTGTTTAGTTTTTGATGGATTAGTTCCTCATCCTTAGTCATTCGATCTTGAGGATGAAAGGAGGTTGAACCAATGTCTATATCTTCTTCTTTTTCCTCATTGTAAAGGGTTGGACTCATTTGGATGCTTAGGCTTTGGGTAGACATCATTTTGTATCAATTTCAACAGGAGATTAATAAAAAATTACATCGATTTCTTTGGCATCCATGTGGTATGATGTTCAGTTCAGTTTTCCCTATTGTGATCATATGTTAAAATGTTTTTTGTACTTCATGAGTCATTTCATTGCATTTAAGTGGATGTTTTCAAGTTGATAGGTAGAACCCATAATATTTATGCTCTGTTTTGGGAAAATATTCACACTCTATGTTTTCTTTAGTTCAGGAAGAAACCATGTTTCTTGCATGCTCTTTCTAGCTCCTCACATATCTTGAAATCACCTCACCCACCAAACCCTATAGTGTTGAGCCTTGTGCATACCTTGCCCCATCGAACATTGTGCAAGTTTCACCTAATTTCCTTTCCCTAACTATTTGGCTCCTCTTCATCTAACAAAACCCTTCAAAATCAGATCAAATCTTATGCTACTGTGCTTATTCTAATATCATTTTCTTTATAGAGTCATCTTGGCTAAGATCCTTATGGAGAAAGCCCTCTCATGGCCTAGTAGGGCTAGCTACTTGGCTAAGTGCTATTTGTGGTTACCGTGGCATTTCCTTCTTTCAGCTTGAGGTTCAATCTATGTGATAACACTTCCCATAGGCAGATGATTCCCAAATGATTCCCATAATGTAGCATTGGCTCCCCGCTGGAAAATGATTCCTTTGTCGTAGAATTGGATCCTTACTCGAAGATGATTCCCATGTTATAGCATCAACTCCCTATTGCGAGATGATTCCAAGGTTATAAAATCATCTCCCTCCTCACAAATGATTCCTAGGTGATAGGATTGGCCCCTCGCTCATAGTGATTCCCAGTAGTAGTAGTGGTTCTATGTGGTAGCTTGAGCTCCCGTACGATGTCAAATTCCTGTTCTTTTAGATTCAATAGTGTTCAACAAATGAGGAGAGTGGAAATTTAACTAGATATT
>APFE031454298.1:0-23022 GCA_000404065.3 Pinus taeda
TCCATTGCTTAAAACACAAAAGTTACAGTCTATATCCAGGGCAAGTTACAGTCTATATCCAGGGAAAAAATTGGCTTCTTAAAAATTAAAATAACAGTGAAGAGCTCAGTTGAAAGACAGTAACAGTAGTGATCTATGACAGTCTATGGGGATGGAATGTAACATCCAGGGGTCAAGCTAACAGTAAAGGTAAGAGATCTATGCCAGTTTTGATAGCTTATCTGTAATAGTATTGTGCTTCATGGATTCTAACCTGGTCTTCAAATCACTACCTAGCTGTAGGCCACCATCTAAACTGATATTTCTCGGTTCCATAGTTCTATTAATCCAAGGAATACTCAACTTTGAACATCAATAAGTGCTTATATCACTTAATCTAGCCTCCTGAGCAATTGTCATCACTATGGACAAAGCCTTCACTTCTGAGTTGTTTAAAGAAGCCACTGGGATTTGTTTCATCTATGTCACCCTTACCTGCCACACTCTGTTTATTAAGTTTCATGCTGATGCTGTTTGTTTAATCCTTTATTTGAAATAGTTGATGAGTTGCATCGAAAAATTAGTTGATGATCGACTGTGAAAATTTAAAGTTGCTATAGGGATTTTATGTATCTGAAAACAATTGTGATTTAGTTTTAGTAATTGTTGCATCAATTTAGGGTTGCATTATATGAATTTATTTGGTTTACATGGTCCTTTGCCTTGCTTTCTGTCAAGCAGTTTGTTGAGATGGGGAACTAAATTTCTTCAGATGCATTGCAGCATTCGTTGATATGTTTTTTTGTGGGTTTTGTTTTGCCTAATTGTCTCTTTTGCAGAACCTCTTTTTCAGCTCATGCTCTCTTTCTGCTTCTTTTCTCAGAGACACATTTAGCACTTTAATGTGCACTATCATTTATTTTATTTTTGCAGTGGTCAAGAGGCTTGTAACACTACTGTTCACTTAGAAAACATCGTAACTCTTCCATTGCTTAAAACACAAAAGTTACAGTCTATATCCAGGGAAAAAATTGGCTTCTTAGAAATTAAAATAACAATGAAGAGCTCAGTTGAAAGACAGTAACAGTAAAGACCATCGGTGCAATAGAGACTCAGTGCTACATGAAAATGCCTTCTTTGATAGATCCAATAACATGTACTAGGGTTTATCAAAAGGATCTGGAAGCAATTGCTTAAAGCGCCATAAAGTGCTCGATTCTATTGCTGACTTTGTAAAGACCATCGGTGCAATAGTGATCTTGAAATTATTGCATGAGCAGAGCCCAAGTTCTATCTTATGCCCTTCAATTGAGGGTTTAGTTCCCACCTTTTGAGGTTGAAGGTGTGCACTGTCCATAAATTCACTTTAACCTACAATTAATTAAATGCACAACTAAGTCCATCACAGCGGCTCGCCTCCTTTGGTGGCTTGTCCATCGACCATAAATACTTCTACCAAATCAGCTAGTAACGATCTATTATTAGCTACCAACAGGATCTCCTTTTCTTTGAAAGCGCAGACACGCTTGCCTCACTGATTCGACAGTGGAAGTCCCAAGCACAGTGGAATTCCCAAGCCAGCCTCGTTTGTTAGCTAGCACTTGCATCTCCAATAAATGCCCCTCATATTCATATTGGATAATATCAAATCAGGCCGTATATGTATATATGTATTTATTTCTGCACCTGTCAGAAATCTATCCCGCATTCAAGTATTGCGATCTTCCACGGCCTTCCCTATTTGATTGTACAACACGTTTCTGTATTTACCCACTGTCTTTCAATCTTTTCAAATGATTACGTCTTACTTCTACTAAAATATTCTCAAAAACCCAGTGCCATTCACACTTAAAACCAGCTTGCAAACATCCTGAACTCTTTTGTAAATTACTTTCAGCACCTACATATTGACATACATCTCTCTGCTTCACGTAACATGGAATCCATTAGAATAAGCCAACTTACTGAACTATCAACATTGTTTCTCTTAGCACTTGTCCTCATGACTCTTTTGATTATGGACATCGTAAAAGTAGAAGCACAACGAAAAAAGAAAGCAAGAAACGACCACTAACAATAGGAGCATAGCAATATGAGTTACAATGCACATTCTTCAGTTACAGGAAAGTTTGAATCACTGTATTTCTATTTCAAAAGTTAAATATGCCATCCATTAATACAAGAGAATGACTCTTTCACATTTGTACTATTTTGAATATTGTTCAGAGCGCTCTTCTTTCGCTCTTTGTTTATAGATATCTTAATCATCGGAGTTATCAACACAAGTAGCAGCTGCAGACGAGCTGGTAAAAAGTGATTTGGTTCCTTGCTCAAGGGACCATCCATTAATACAAGAGAATGACTCTTTCACATTTGTACTATTTTGAATGTTGTTCAGAGCGCTCTTCTTTCGCTCTTTGTTTACAGATATCTTAATCATCGGAGTTATCAACACAAGTAGCAGTTGCAGACGAGCTGGTAAAAAGTGATTTGGTTCCTTGCTCAAGGGACCCTTTATCTTAAGCTCGTGTCGCAGACTACAGCTTCCAACAGGCCTAGTCCCGGGTGCTTTCCTTCATAGCTATATTACATATATACTCAGCTGTGCTTGTACAACAAGCTGGCCATACAAGAACGAGCATACTATACTATTAAATTCTTTCACATTTGTGTTGTTCTGAATATTGTTCACGGTTATTGTTCACGGTGCTCTTTTTCGTTATTTGTTTATAGATATCCTAATCATCGGAGTTGTGTGTACAGAGTTTTGTAATGTATTGCTTGAGAAGAACTAGAAATATGAAATTTTGTTCTCCGAGCTACGTTCCAGTTCCTTGCTAAAGGGGCCTTGTATCTTAAGCTCGTGTCGCACTATATTACATGTATACTGATCTGTGCTTGTACTACACGCTGGCCAGCCTATCAACAAAAGTTATGGCTTACGCTCTGTAGCGTACTGCTTAAGAAGAACTAGAAGCATGGCAATGGCTCAAATGCCTACTGAAGCCCCTACTGCTGGCTGCTGGTGGCTACAACCGCTAAGCACGCACTAGCTACTCGGCGCTGCAACTAATGGAGCCCCCACTGTTGGCTCCAGTTCCTTGCTAAAGGGGCCTTGTATCTTAAGCTCGTGTCACACTATATTACATGTATACCGATCTGTGCTACAAGCTGGCCAGCCCATCAGTGTGACTGCAACACTGCTGGCTGCAACAGCTAGGCAAAATGAAATTTTGTTCTCCGAGCTACGTTCAAGAAATACTAAGCTCCAGTTCCTTATGGCTTACGCTCTGTAGAACTAGAAACATGGCCATATTTGTGTAGTGATTTCAAGAAGGGTTTTACATAGCCTTTGTTCATTAGTTAGTAGTCTTCACCTTAACAATTTGGCTTCGGTGTAAATTACTCTTATTTATTCTGGTTATAACGGCCCTATATACTTACTCAAACTTACTTAGCTTCTCAGTGTTCTTTTTGCTTCTGGCTTAATGGCCCGGTTGTTGGTTAGATTTCCTCTCCATACTTGTATATACATAGTTGTGTTGTATGAGAGTTTTATTAATTTGTTCAGAATGGGCATTTATTTCCTCCACATTAATTTTCTGAGGAGTTCAGGTATTTAGTTCTATTCAGTTAACAAACCCACGGTTGGGGATTTCCAGAAAGCACATTAATCAGGACTATTTTCAATCATTAATTTCTATTGTCAATTTTTACTGCAGAGGGAATACCTGGTTTCGAACAATTAATACACCACTGTTATTCTTATATATCTTCCTTCTTTTAAGCAACCAGCTAGCTGTTGTATAATCTAGATAATATTTAGAAATATATTTCACTGGAGTTAAGGCTACCTCCATTCCATTCACACATAAAGATTCATAATTCAACTCTGCAACACATTAGGTTTTCTTTTTAAATTCTGCTTACCTGTGTTTTCCAAGAAAGGAACTTAATGGTAGAAGTCACCTTCTTACTCTTAGATTCTATATTCAATCCATTATACCCCTGTGTTTAGGGCAAAAATTGGCTTAAAAATTAAAATAACAGTGAAGAGCTCAGTTGAAAGCTAGTAACAGTAGCCTAACTGTAATCTTGGTAATTTTCTCTCTTAACAAAATTCAGTCAGAGGCTGAATGGTGTGCTAATGAATGAGTCTTATGTGTTCTGTTGTTCCCTCCAATTTACATGGTGTGCTAATGAATGAGTCTTATGTGTTCTACTGTTCCCTCCAATTTACAATCACTGTTGACTTTGTGCGAAGTTGAGTTGGAATAGATGGAATAAAGCAATGCGCTTATATACACTGTGATGAAATGGTTGAATTTATTCCCCTCATTGGTGTTTTGATGCCTTAAATTTACTGCTTTATCTCAATGACTAATTTTACGCTGTATCTAACTGCTGAGTAGAACGATATACAATTACAACCACTGGTCCTAACGTACAACATGTTCTTTTTGGTCTTTGGCAGTGGCATTTTGAGCTCTGATATCAAAACCCTCTGAGCAGTTCAGTAGACATTTGCAGTTCCAAAGGTACACACAATGATTCTCTGTTCTATATGCATTTGCATTGTCCAATTTGCTTTGTGACGGGTAATTGCATTGCATGACTAAACATAATATTCTCTGTTCTATATGCATTTGCATTGTTCAACTTGCTTTGTGACCAGTAATTGTATTGCATGACTAAACATAATATTGCATCGAACATTTAGTCATCATCATGTATGCTATGTCTGAGGAAGACAAATTGCAATTAGTCTTGCTAAAGCATCACTTATGTCGTGTGGACAATTTCTCATATCTAATTGGAGACTGTTTATTTGATAGTTTAGAACTTTTGCTAGATTTCCGATACACATCAGTAGAGCTAAGAAGAGGAACAATAGAGTGTTTTAGACGCTGTCTCGAAAAACAAGATGGAGAAGCAATTTTGTCTTATGAACATGAACTGCATGAAGTGTCACTTCAAGAAATGCATAACATTAGCAATCGTGAAATCTATTTAGACAAAATGGCTAGATCTGCCTCAAACAATATACCCTTAGGATCTAGAGGTCTATGGGGAGATATTTTCTATATCCATTGGCTCTCAAATTGGCTGAAGATTCCAATTAGAGTTTGGTCCAAAACAAAGATGAGGATTTATTTGCACTTCAATTCAAGTCTTATGGCAAATACTCTCGACATATTATTCCATGACAAGGATCCTCTGAATGGGCACTTCGAACCTTTGGTTCGTACGTAACCTACAATTGGTTGTACCTTCCAACAACAAACCAACGTCTCATATGAACAAGATGTTGTAATGTTTCATTCAGCGCATTCCTCAAAGAACAATACTGAAGCACAACCTGAAACAAAATGTCAATCTGTTGAAACTAAATTAAAACCATCTTGTCACTTAAATAAGCACAGCAAAAGTGTATCTTTGCATGTGCTTAAGGACATTGCTCACAAGGATTTGAAAAGACAAAAAATAGGCATTGACTATAACAAAATTGCAATGAAACAACAAGAAGCTGTTAGTCAGGCACTGAGATTTCAGTCACTTAGAAACATGTCTACTATGTCTAACGAGAACAAGTTGCAATTACTCTTGCAAAAGCATCACTTATTTCGTGTGAACAATTTCGCATATCTAATTAGAGACTGTTTATTCGATAGTTTAGAACTTTTGCTACATTTTCAATACACATCAATAGAGCTAAGGAAAGGAACAATAGAGTATTTTAGAGATTGTCTTGAAAAACAAGATAGAGAGGCAATTTTTTCTTACGAACATGAACTGCATGAAGAGTCACTAAAAGAAATGCATAACATTAGCAACCGAGAAATCTATTTAGACAAAATGGCCAGATTTGCCTCAAACAATATACCCTTAGGATCCAGAGGTTTATGGGGAGATATTTTCTGTATCCATTGGCTCTCAAATTGGCTGAAAATTCCAATTAGGGTTTGGTCCAAAACACAGATGAGACCTTATTTGCACTTCAATTCGAGTCTTAAAACAGATACTTATTACATATTATTCCACGACGAGGATCCTTTGAATGGGCACTTCGAACCTCTCATTCATAAGCAATCAACAATGCATCCTAGCTTCCAACAAGAAACAAGCAACTCATATGAACAAATGAACTTATGCAGTAAACAAGATAACATGGAAACATGTCTTCTTCCAAGTAAAGAAGATACAATTGAAATAAAGACATCTTTAGCCAACGCAAATACTGAGGATGTTGCATCAAATACTGAGGAGGTTGTAATGTTTCATTCATCGTATTCTACAAATAACAAAACTGAAATACAATCTGAAACAAAATGTCAATTTGATCAAACTAGAGTTAAACCATCTTGTCATTTAAACAAGCACAAGAGAGGTTTATCTTTGCGTGTGCTTAAGGACATTGCTCGGAAAATGTGAAAAGGCAAAAAATAGGCATTCAATATAACAAAATTACAATGAAACAAGAAGTAGTTCTAGAGAACACAGAAGATGCCAGTGGGACACTAAGATTCCCATCACTGAGAAACTTGGAAAATCATATTAGAACCAATGCACAAATAGAAATGGTAACTTCTCATCCATTAGGCAAACAGACAAAAGTTCTAGAAAACAGAGCAGATGTTAGTGAGACACTGAGATTTCAATCACTTAGAAGCTTGAAAAAACATATTAGAAACAATGCACAAACATAAATGATAACTTCTCGTCCATTAGGAAAAGAGACAAAAGTTCTAGAAAACACAGAAAAACATATTAGGCCCAACCCGCAAACAGGAACTGTAAACTCTTGTCCATTAGGCAAACAGAGGAAACATTTATCTTTGCATTTGCTTAAAGGCATTATACGGGAAAAATTGAAAACACATAAGATAAGACTCGCATTCAACACAACAACAATGAAACAAGAAATAGTCATAGAACATGTGGACTACAACCCATTTGTAACAAGATCAAAGGAGCTTTCAACACAATCAAAGAAATCAGGAAAATCTAGGCTATCGGTTTAGTCAAGATCAACAAACACATTAACACAATTATCGAAGTTTGATGAAATATATCAAAGACAAATAAGTGACACAACTATTTTCAATTGTTCATCATGTGAAAGAACCTTTTTCAAAAGAGATATTTGCTTGTTGCAGCAAGAAAATCAAACAAGACAAAATAAGATTAGGAAACTATCAACTAGTTTCGAGGATATTAAATCTCGTGTTCAAGATGGCTACATTTGTAAACACTGCAAAAAAGCAATTGAACATGGAACAATTGCTAAATATGCAGTTCCTGAACAAATAAGAAGAAACAATGCCACTAGAACACTCACACAACTCACTGAACTGGAAGAAAGACTAGTTGCATTAAGATTGCCCTTCTTGCAAATAAAAGAAATGGGCCATCGACATAAGAAGCCGCAACTAGGCTTAACTGGAGGAGTTATCAATGTCCCCACAAATATTTTTAGAATTCAATCTGCATTGCCCCGAACTATAAAAGACACTGACACGGTTGCCGTTGTTCTCAAAAAGAGTTTAAGATTCAAAAGTGCATATGCATTTGGTCAAGTTAACATTCACAAAGTGATGAAAGCATTAAAACAATTATGCAAAAGAATTCTTTACAAGCTCGAGAATGCTACCATAGATGACAATTGGAAAGAGGCATTCCTACAAAATCAAGAGGCATATCAAAGTTCAAGTGGCATTGATGATAGCGAAGATGATAACCAAGGAAACGATGAACCAACGACAAAAACATTGGTGCATGGATTCATTGATGCACACATTGTCTATGACCTTGTTAACAGACAAATTAACATTGCACCTGCTACCAGATACATGCCATTAGGAATCTTCAGAGATAAGTACTCAGAAGAAATGAGTTTTCCCTCGCTTTTCTATGACAACAAACACCCAGTTGAGATCTCCAAAAACTTTACATATCAAAAGATCTGTCACTGGGAAGTGCTGCATAAAAACCATGATTTTGCTTATCATACTACAAACTTGTTTTATAAAGCAACTCACATTATCATAAATCAAGTCTTGAATACAATGTGGATTAGAATTAGAAAAGGGCAATTGAAAGGTAGAAAACTAGTTGCAAGAGATGTTAAGTCAAAACCAAACCTAGATCGTATTTTAAATTCTGACATTGGGTACATGGATCTAAAAACAATTCGTACCTCGCCTGACTACCACCAGCAAATACGGAACAAACTCTATGCAATGATTCGACAACTAGGGCCGCCCACTTTCTTTGTTTCCTTTAGCAGTGCCGAGCATCTTTGGGATCCTTTAATGGATGCATTGAGAGACATAAAACAGAATACTATAAAACCAAAGACAAATGAACTTGATGAAATTGAACCTAGCTCGTTAATAAGAAACGACCCTGTTACTTGTGTACGTTACTATAGATCTAGGAGGGACGCACTACATCAATTAATATCTCATGATCACAAGTATTATGGAGAACTCAATGACCACTTCTATGTAACTCAATTCCAAAATCGGGGAAGTGAACATGAACATGGTTTACTTTGGATAAAATCTGCACCAATCTATGGTCAAAATGCAAACATTGAAGTTGAAAAATTCGTTGACAGTTACTTGTCAACTAATTCATTCCTACTTGCAAAGGAACTTAGAGCTCTACAACACCATTGTCACACAAAAAGTTGTAGGAAGCATGCAAAGTCTAATTTCAGATTTAATTTCCCGATACCACCCATGAAAGCAACAAAAATACTTGAGCCTCTTGAATTCGATAGTGATAGAACAAAAACACATGCAAAGCTAATCTTTGAAACAACAAACAACACAAGATACAATGAAAATGATACATTTGATAGCTTTTTGGCCAACCTTGGACTAGTACACAATGAATACATACATGCCATTCAATGTACACTCAATCGAACAATGCTCTTATTGCAAAGAAAACCAGTTGACACCTGGACAAATAGCTTTGCAAAACACATTCCGGGAATTTGGATTGCAAATACTGATTCCCAGTTTGTACTTGACTCATATGCAGCTGCAATGTATTGCAGTTCCTATATGACGAAAGAAGATAGAACACTCATGAGGACATTTAAAAACATACGCGAAGATCATGTGAGAGCAAAATCTGATATCCTAAAGACCATTAGTTCTTTAGGGAAAGCTTTGGTCAACTTGCAACAAATGTCTGCACAACAAGCAATGCATATTGTGTTATCACTTCCACTAAATTGTAGTTCACGAAAGTGTGTATTCATTAACACATCTTCTGTGGGTGATCGTGCATTTGTTCTTAAAAGAAAAAAGGACTTGCAAAAGGAGGAAGATGACTCAGAAGACATAATGTGCCCATCAATTATTGACTACTATGTTGTACGACCTACCGCTATTGAACTTGTATGCTTAGCAGAATTTGCATCTAGTTATACAAAGAAAGGACAAAAACACAGAAAATCAAGTAGACCATATGTCATTCGATCTGTTAGATATAGCAAATACAAGGACATTGAAAACCACTGTAGAGAGCAATTAATGTTATACTACCCCTATCGAGTAAGTAAAACTTGAATTAAGCAACATCACACAAGTTGGTAATCTTCATATCTTGCATTCGAAGAAATAGTCAAGCAAAATGAACAAAAGTTCAAATTTGTTACAACAACTACATGGGGTGACATAGATGACGCAATGCACAGAGTAGAAATAGAAACTGAACAAATATTCAACATAGATAGTTTGAGATCAAATGAAACAAAAACCACAACTTTTAACAAATCAATAGATGACAAATACGAAAACTATGACTTCCAAAATGACTTGGAACATTTCCAAGATACAAAGAAGTTTGCTCTACGGTCTACAAGGCCATATGAAATCGTCAAATAACCACATATACTTGAAGACATAGAGTACTATGAATTAATGTGTCAACTAAACACAGAACAAGCAAGCATAGTGACTGATGTTATAACAAGAAAATTGTACAGACCAGACGAGCTAATCTATTTGTTATTAACAAGAGGTGCAGGAACAGGAAAGACACACACAGCTAAGGCAATTTTCCAATCCTTAGTACGCATACACAATGTGGCATTACCTTATAACCCATCACAACTAATAGGAATAATCACTGCACACCCGGGCAAAGCTGCCTTTAATGCTGGTGGTGTGACATTGCATTCTGCATTCTATTTTCCCTTTAACAAAGCAGATTGCCCGTCCCTAAACAATGGAAAATTAGACACATTATCAAAGCATTTCCAACAATTGCATGTACTCCTCATAGATGAGGCATCGCTTGTTGGTGCAATAACACTATATCAAATTGACAAGCGACTGCGCCAAATCTTACACACACCAACTTCATACTTTGCTAATGTTGACATCATATTCTCTGGTGATCTTTACCAGGCGAACCAAGTCAGAGATTCTCTAATCTTTGAAAACCCAAAAATCCACAAAAACACAATTCCATATGACTTTTGGCCTGAGAAAATAAAATGTTATCAATTGCACACAGCAATGCGGCAAAAAGACCCATTGTTCATCGATGTACTAAATAGGATGAGATTAAACACGCAGACAGATCAAGATATTGCTTATGTAAACAATAATTGTTACAGGATGGCACCTTTAAGCCCAGTTTTCCCATACATTTTCTATCGAAACAAAGATGTCCATAATCACAAAGCAAAAATACTTTCTCTGACAGAAGGAGAACAAATAACGCTACTTGCAATTGATAACTACGAGACTCCTAGATTGAGCTATTTTTCTTTTGATAAAGCAATCTCATTTCCATCAACAATCACAGTTAAACAAAACATGTTAGTTGAACTATATGCAGGAAATTACAATACAAGTGATGGATTGGTTAATGGTGCTGAAGTGATTTTCAAATCCTATTCATCTAAAAACAACGAACCTGACATTGTCTGGATAGAATTCTCTGACACAGAAATTGGCAAACAACAAAGAAAAAAATTTAAACAACTATACGACATAAATATATCGCCAAATTGGACACCAATCCTGCGAATTGCAAAATCGCTAGCAATGTCTCATAACAAATTACAAATTACAATTCGGAAACAATTTCCAATCCAATTAGCCTGTGCACGAACAATACACCAAACACAATGGTTGACATTAGATCAACTTGCATTTGAACCAACTGGTGTCACAAAACATGGTCTAGTCTACACTGCATTATCACGTGTTGGAACTATCGAGTCACTATACTTGATTAACAAACTGACACAACAAAACTTCCATATCAAAAACAAGATAATAAATGAAATGGCATGGCTAGAAACAATTGCTGCATGGAAACTAGAATTCACAAAGAAGAAATCTGATAACAAGGATCTTTTGTCAATTGCAAGTCTAAACACACGTAGTCTACGTGCACACCTTACTGACGTGATTCACCACAATGACTTAATGGACAATATGATCCTTTGTTTTCAAGAAACTCATCTCTACATTTCGCCAGTAGACAAAGAATTCTTATAATTCAATTTTGCCATTGCACATTCGACACATGGAATTCTTACTTGCATAAACAAGAAAATACCTATTAAGGCAATAAAGACATTTTGCAAAAACAAAATAGAGCTTACCCTAATTGACATGTACTTTCAGCAGTCGATTTGCTTAATGAACATTTATGCAGCACCATTTGAACAAGTATCCATGATAACGCAAATAATAAAGGAAGCAAAATCGCAAACTACATATACTGATTGTGTTTTTTTAGTTATTGTTGATCTCAACATTGACATCAAACAACCAACAACTCGTAGCAAAAAACTTCGTACAATTTATGGAAATGGAAAACTTACAAGAAATAACAAGCAAACTATCTCCGCAACGGAAAACAATAATAGACCATATCTGGACAACTTTGCCTATAAAACAATGTGAAATAAATGTAACATGGGCATATTGGTCTGATCATGGCATACTCTATGTGCTACTACAGCTCTAACGATCCTTTCCTCTGCAATCTGTTAAACATGCCATAAAACAAAACCTATGTTTTCCACTTTTTTGCACTTTTGGCCTTCTCACTGCAATATCGATGTAGCATTGGTATACAAGTTTCTGTACAATTTGCTATATTTCCCACTTTTTTCACTCTTGGTTTACCCACAACAAATTTTTTTGCACTTTTGGCTTCCTCACGGCAAAATCAATCTAGCATTGGTATACAAGTTTCTCTACAATTTGCTATGTTTTCCACTTTTTTGCACTCTTGCTTTTCTCACTGCAAAATCAATGTACCACTCGTACACAAGTTTCTCTACAATTTGCTAAACTTCATATCCGACTGAAAATCTATGTCTTGCAGCTACCTTGCAACACTCTGCCCAATCTAATCAAGGTAACAACACAGAGAATAGTATTATGCACAGATCTAGAATTACATTGAACACATTTTGCTTATAAACCTAATAGCTTGTACTCATATGTGTACAGGTAACTACCATGAAAAGACAACACGAAGACACTACTGCTCCAGGGACTGCTCCAAAAGATTGCGCTCTCCCAGAAACTTCCATCATCTCATAAACTGAGAAAAAGTAACTAAATAACCTTTAAATCTTTCCTTACAAGTTTCATAATACAAAGATTATGTTAATTCAGATTCTTTTTAATATTGTAGAAAGTTTCATAATACAAAGATTATGTTAATTCAGATTCTTTTTAATATTGTTCTATAGGCATTATGCTAATTCAGATTCTTTTTAATATTGTTCTACAGGCAAAAACGTGAAAAGCAATCTGAACTAAGCTCCAGCCATGATTTATGCGCTCCAATTACAACACAGGATCTGAAAAGCCTCAAACTGGAAAGAATCTTTCACAGGGACATTCTTGTTATTTATAAGACAATTGTTGATCAAGTACACGACATCCAATTGTTACGCGCAGACCTAGTAGATAGCAAAGGCAATATGGAAATCACACTCAATGTGCCACATAATCTCATTCCTACTGCCGAGGAGAAACTTGTAGTCGTCCAAGGAATCTGTATAAAAGATTTTAAAGTCTCTCCGAAAACAGTTTATGACCATGGAGACTGCAGCTTTATATTAGTGTTACATGAGAAAAGTATCATAGAAACTATCCCAGCCGTGTGTACACAATACACATTTGTACCGACAACCACTATTAGCCAACTGACAAACACAACTGGATTTGCAATCGGTACAGTAGCTGGTCTTGTAACATCAGCTAAAGAAATAGGTACCCAATATGTCCTAAATATCAAGGATGGCCAATCTCAAAAAGACACAGCTTCGGTATATACAAACTCAACCATTTATAATTTTTACATTTACTTAGAAGCAATTGCATTAGTGTTAACCCTTGATACATTTTTCAATGCAGGTTTATCTTTTCATTGCATTAGTGTTAACACTTCCTACATTTTGCAATGCAGGTTTATCTTTTCAGTACATTTAAGCCAATTTTCAAATTAATACAACAACAAATTTCAAAACAAGAAGCACCAATGGTGCTGTTTCAGAATCTTTTCAGAGGACCCTACGCATCTCTACGCACATGCAAAGCCACATTCATAACAGTGATCAATTCGAACAGAGTACTAGCAGACCTGAGCAAACTAGCTATGTCAACAACAAAGGTTGTTTCCTAGTCCACAAAATATAATTTCTAATTATTTATTTGTTGTTTTGCTAAATTATTCACTATTCTTCCAAATTGTGTTTTTTATTACAAGATCTAGCGCTAAAACTCTACTGCAAACTATTCTCCTAAATTATCCTCTTTCATTTATCGTCTTTGTAGTATTTTTTTATTACAATATTTAATTTTTTATTAAAATATCTAACCTTAAAACTGTACTTCAACATGAAGTAGGTCAAAGGAATGTTAACCATAGCAGATATACATGCAGACCCATTTGTCATAATCTGCAACAATTGCTCTGTTCCAGCAGACACATTTGGAACAGTTTCCATAGATGAACTTAATTGTTCCACATGTCAAGAGTTAACGACATATCGACGTTGTTTACAATTGCATTGTGTCATCCAAATAGAAGCAAATGTTCAGCACAAGTGCATCCTAAAAGGCAATTTGCTTTTAGAACTTTGTCCATCTCTAATAGGACTGACATATGAGAAATGTCTAGAAGACGTTACTGATGTCACGTATAGCTTACGAGATTTCCATGTACACAGCAGCTTCCTGTTGGATAGCTCGGATGTCATTGTGTGTACAGAATGACTTATTTTACCATTGGTAACCTGCTGCTCGAGAAGAACTGGAACTATGAATTTTTGTTTGGAGCTCAGTAGTCATTCAAGACCTGGATATCCATGTAATATATTTGTATTCTTATCTGATCACTGTTTTGGAACTTAAGATATTTGTATTCTTATTTGATCACTGTTTTGGAACTTGTTTCTTTTCTTATCTGATTACTTTTTTGAACTACTTATTTATTGAACTACTTAATTATTCAAGAAATAACTACCTTCTTCTCTAATTAGTCATTCAACATTACTATTTTGAACCAAGTAGTCATTTAAAAACTAAGTGACTCATTTTTGAGGGGGGAGCTTTAATAAAATTTTCATACAACATCTCCATGAGGATTTTGTTTAACCTTTGATATTGCAAGATCCTAATTTGGTAACTTTTTCAAGATGCATCCTTTTACTGTCCTCGTAATTTTGTCTTATTGCTTGTTGAACTGCTATTTCAGACTGCCATTGGCTCAGGTGTGTTGTGGTCCATGTGGTACTAAATCCTAAATGAGATGTACTTTAAGAAGGCACATGATTTTGAGTACGGTTTAGGTGTTTATTTGTTGTATGTATCATGTGGCATGTTCGAATATGAATATTGGAATATATGAATCAGAAAGATCATGGTTATCAATATGCCAAGCCAAATATTTTTGATATAGTGAAAATTGAGTTGTAAGGCTTCCCTTGAGGCTTGGAGCAGTTTGCTCTTACAGGGGCATCCAATTTCCTGAATAATCTTAATATATTTGTCATTTTAACAAGTTAAATTTGAATATCCTTTTCTTTGTTGTGAGCTGTTTTTTCTGCAGAAAACATCGTAACTCTTCCATTCCTTAAAACACAAAAGTTACAGTCTATATCCAGGGCAAAAATTGGCTTCTTAAAAATTAAAATAACAGTGAAGCAGTGAAGAGTTCAGTTGAAAGACAGTAATAGTAGCGATCGATGACAGTCTATGGGGATGGAATGTAACATCCATGGTTCAAGCTAACAGTAAAGGTAAGAGATCTATGCCAATTTTGATAGCTTATCTGTAATAGTATTGTGCTTGATGGATTCTAACCCTGTCTTTAAATCACTAGCTAGTTGTAAACTGATATTTCTCGGTTCCATAGATCTATTAATCCAAGGAATACTCAACTTTGAACCTTAATAAGTTCTTATATCACTTAATCCAGCCTCCTGAGCAGTTGTCATCACTATGCACAAAGCCTTCACTTCTGAGTTGTTTTTCCTAAATAATCTGAATATATTTGTCATTTTAACAAGTTAAATTTGAATATCCTTTTGTTTACTCTTCCATTGCGTAAAACTCAAAAGTTACAGTCTATATCCAGGGCAAAAATTGGCTTCTTAAAAATTAAAATAACAGTGAAGAGCTCAGTTGAAAGACATGGTTTATCAAAAGGATCTGCAAGCAATTGCTTAAAGTGCCATAAAGTGCTGATATAATGAACACCACGCTTGTGCCTGTAGTGGAAGGAGTTGTGATTGCTAGCGGAGTAAGTTCATTTCTTTTATATTTTAGGGACAATTTCACAATTTTGTTGATTTTCTGATAAAATAGGTAGTGGTTAACTACAGAGCATTTTTGTGTGCACATCATTGTATTGTATTACTTCTCTATGCTGAAAATTTCCTAAAATTACCATATTATTTGTTAAAAAGTCTGATCTTCCCGCTAAACCAATCTAGTAAGCCTAGTTTGTGTGATGACATCTCGATCCAGTCAATATATAACATAAATTTTGGGTTACTTAATCCTAGTTGCTAAATTAATATGAAATTGATGCGATTCAGATGCTGCCTTTCGTGTTGTTCTTTCAAGAAAGGGAAAGCCTACTTTGTCGAGCGGCTATGCCGAATCTGTGACATGTTTCCTCTTTTATCAAGTTCTTTGCAATCATTCATCAACTAATTTGTCAAAGCAAGTTATTCGTTACTCGATCCACAATATTTTAACATAACATTAGGGTTTTTTTAGTTTGCTTAATATATTAATATGAAATTCGTCTGATTTAGGTGCTGCTCCACACCATATTCTATGTCGCAATTGGTTGAGACAGGGAAAACTAAATTTCCTCGGAGGTTATGCTGTTTGTTTAATCCTTTATTTGAAATAGCTGATGAGTTGCATCGTGAAGAGCTCAGTTGAAATACAGTAACAATAGCGATCTATGACAGTCTATGGGCATGGAATGTAACATCCAGGGGTCAAGCTAACAATAAAGGTAAGAGATATATGCCAGTTTTGATTACTCAACTTTGAACCTCAATAAGTGCTTATATCACTTAATCTAGCCTCGTGAGCAGTTGTTTTTCCTTGTTGTGCGCTGTTTTTTCTGCAGAAAACATCGTAACTCTTCCATTGCTTAAAACACAAAAGTTACAGTCTATATCCACGGCAAAAATTGGCTTCTTAAAAATTAAAATAACAGTGAAGAGCTCAGTTGAAAGACAGTAACAGTAGTGATCTATGACAGTCTATGGGGTTGGAATGTAACATCCAGGGGTCAAGCTAATAGTAAAGGTAAGAGATCTATGCCAGTTTTGATAGCTTATCTGTAATAGTATTGTGCTTCATGGATTCTAACCTGGTCTTCAAATCACTAGCTAGCTGTAGACCACCATCTAAACTGATATTTCTCGGTTCCATAGTTCTATTAATCCAAGGAATACTCAACTTTGAACCTCAATAAGTGCTTATATCACTTAATCTAGCCTCCTGAGCAATTGTCATCACTATGGACAAAGCCTTCACTTCTGAGTTGTTTAAAGAAGCCACTGGGATTTGTTTCATCTATGTCACCCTTACCTGGCACACTCTGTTTCTTAAGTTTCATGCTGATGCTGTTTGTTTAATCCTTTATTTGAAATAGCAGATGAGTTGCATCGAAAAATTAGTTGATGATCGACTGTGAAAATTTAAAGTTGCTATAGGGATTTTATGTATCTGAAAACAATTGTGATTTAGTTTTAGTAATTGTTGCATCAATTTAGGTTGCATTATATGAATTTATTTGGTTTACATGGTCCTTTGCCCTACTTTCTGTCAAGCAGTTTGTTGAGATGGGGAACTAAATTTCTTCAGATGCATTGCAACATTCATTGATATGTTTTATTGGGGGTTTTCTTTTGCCTAATTGTCTCTTTTGCAGAACCCCTTTTTCAGCTCATGCTCTCTTTCTGCTTCTTTTCTCAGAGACACATTTAGCACTTTAAAGTGCACTATCATTTATTTTATTTTTGCAATGGTCAAGAGGCTCGTAACACTACTGTTCACTTAGAAAACATTGTAACTCTTCCATTGCTTAAAACACAAAAGTTACAGTCTATATCCAGGGAAAAAATTGGCTTCTTAGAAATTAAAATAACAGTGAAGAGCTCAGTTGAAAGACAGTAACAGTAAAGACCATCGGTACAATAGAGACTCAGTGCTAGGGTTTATCAAAAGGATCTGCAAGCAATTTCTTAAAGTGCCATCAAGTGCTCGATTCTATTGCTAACTTTGTAAAGACCATCGGTGCAATAGTGATCTTGAAATTATTGCATGAGCAGAGCCCAAGTTCTATCTTATGCCCTTCAATCGAGGGTTTAGTTCCCACCTTTTGAGGTTGAAGGTGTGCACTGTCCATAAATTCACTTTAACATACAATTAATTAAATGCACAAGTAAATCCATCACAGCGGCTCGCCTCCTTTGGTGGCTTGTCCATCGACCATAAAGATTTCTACCAAATCAGCTGGCATGTCCCAAGCACAGTGGAAGTCCCAAGCATAGTGGAAGTCCCAAGCCAGCCTCGTTTGTTAGCTGGCACTTGCATCTCCAATAAATGCCCTTCATATTCATATTGGATAATATCAAATTAGGCCATATATGTATTTATGTATTTATTTCTGCACCTGTCAGAAATCTATCCCTTGTCAGAAATCTATCCCGCACTCAATTGTGGCGATCTTCCACAACCTTCCCTATTTGATTGTACATCACGTTTCTGTATTTACCCACTGCCTTTCAATCTTTTCAAATGATTACGTCTTACTTCTACTAAAAAATTCTCAAAAACCCAGTGCCATTCACACTTAAAACCAGCTTGCAAACATCCTGAACTCTTTTATAAATTACTTTCAGCACCTACATATTGACATACATCTCTTTGCTTCACGTAACATGGAATCCATTAGCATAAGCCAACTTACTGAACTATCAGCATTGTTTCTCTTAGCACTTTTCCTCCTGACTCTTTTGATTATGGACATCGTAAAAGTAGAAGCACAACGAAAAAAGAAAGCAAGAAACGGCCACTAGCAATAGGAGCATAGCAATATGAGTTACATTGCACATTCTTCAGTTACAGGCAAGTTTGAATCACTGTATTTCTATTTCAAAAGTTAAATATGCCATCCATTAATACAAGAGAATGAATCTTTCGCATTTGTACTATTTTTAATATTGTTTAGAGCGCTCTTCTTTCACTCTTAGTTTAGAGATATCTTAATCATCGGAGTTATCAACACAAGTAGCAGCTGCAGACGAGCTGGTAAAAAGTGATTTGATTCCTTGCTCAAGGGACCATCCATTAATACAAGAGAATGAATCTTTCACATTTGTACTATTTTGAATGTTGTTCAGAGTGCTCTTCTTTCGCTCTTTGTTTACAGATATCTTAATCATCGGAGTTATCAACACAAGTAGCAGCTGCAGACGAGCTGGTAAAAAGTGATTTGGTTCCTTGCTCAAGGGACCATGTATCTTAAGCTCATGTCACAGACTACAGCTTCCAACAGGGCTAGTCCCAGGTGCTTTCCTTCACAGCTATATTACATATATACTCAGCTGTGCTTGTACTACAAGCTGGCCATACAAGAACGAGCATACTATACTATTAGACGTTCCAGTTCCTTGCTAAAGGGGCCTTGTATCTTAAGCTCATGTCGCACTATATTACATGTATACTGATTTGTGCTTGTACTACACGCTGACCAGCCTATCAACAACAATTATGGCTTATGCTCTATAGCGTACTGCTTAAGAAGAACTAAAAGCATGGCAATGGCTCAAATGCCTACTGAAGCCCCTACTGCTGGCTGCTGGTGGCTACAATCGCTAAGCACGCACTAGCTACTCGTCGCTACAACTATTGGAGCCCCCACTACTGGCTCCAGTTCCTTGCTAAAGGGGCCTTGTATCTTAAGCTCGTGCCGCACTATATTACATGTATATTGATCTGTGCTACAAGCTCGCCAGCCCATCAGTGTGACTACAACACTGTTGGCTGCTAGTGGCTACAACAGCTATGCAAAATGAAATTTTGTTCTCCGAGCTATGTTCAAGAAATACTAAGCTCCAGTTCCTTATGGCTTACGCTTTGTAGAACTAGAAACATGGCCATATTTGTGTAGTGATTTCGAGAAGGGTTTTAGATAGCCTTTGTTCATTAGTTAGCAGTCTTCACCTTATCAATTTGGCTTCAGTGTAAATTACTCTTATTTATCCTGCTTATAACGGCCCTATATACTTACTCAAACTTACTTAGCTTCTCAGTGTTCTTTTTGCATCAAATACTGAGGAGGTTGTAATGTTTCATTCATCGCATTCTGCAAATAACAAAACTGAAATACAATCTGAAACAAAATGTCAATTTGATCAAACTAGATTAAAACCATCTTGTCATTTAAACAAGCACAAGAGAGGTTTATCTTTGCGTGTGCTTAAGGACATTGCTCAGAAAAATGTGAAAAGGCAAAAAATAGGCATTCAATATAACAAAATTACAATGAAACAAGAAGTAGTTCTACAGAACACAGAAGATGCCAGTGGGACACTCAGATTCCCATCACTGACAAACTTGGAAAAACATATTAGAACCAATGCACAAACAAAAATGGTAAAATTCAAGGATCAATTCTTACATAAATGGACTTTGTATCTGCTCTGCAAGGGCATATGATAAGGCTACTATCAGGTGCAGCGTACAACAAGCTTTTCAGTCTACTTGAGAAGACTTGTAATGCTATTATTTTTTCAATCAATCTTCTACAACTAATTTCTGACCCGTTTGCCTTGAGAGTCTAAGTTAACTGGTTTATCATGATGGCAAATATATATATTTGGGATTATTTGATAGTGAAGAGGAGGCTACAAGGTATACCATTACAATTTAGCTCAGACACATTTTACAAATTGATTGTCGAATATATACATTTCAAGGATCAATTCTTACATAAATGGACTTTGTATCTGCTCTGCAAGGGCATATGAAAAGGCTGCTATCAGGTGCAGCGTACAACAAGCTTAAGTTAACTGGTTTATCATGATGGCAGGTATATATATTTGGGATTATTTGACAGTGAAGAGGAGGTTGCAAGGTATACCATTACAATTTAGCTCAGGCACATTTTAAAAATTGACTGTCGAATATACACATTTCAAGGATCAATTCTTACATAAATGGACTTTGTATCTGCTCTGCAAGGGCATATGATAAGGCTGCTATTAGGTGCAACTTACAACAAGATTTTCAGTCTACTTCAGAAGACTTGTAATGCTATTATTTTTTCAATCAATCTCCTACAACTAATTTCTAACCCGTTTGCCTTGAGAGTCTAAGTTAACTGGTTTATCATGATGGTAGGTATATATATTTGGGATTATTTGACAGTGAAGAGGAGGCTGCAAGGTATACCATTACAATTTAGCTCAGGCACATTTTACAAATTGACTATCAAATACATACATTTCAAGGATCAATTCTTACATAAATGGACTTTGTATCTGCTCTGCAAGGGCATATGATAAGGCTGCTATCAGGTGTAACGTACAACAAGCTTAAGTTAATTGGTTTATCAATTCTTACATAAATGGACTTTGTATCTGCTCTGCAAGGGCATATGATAAGGCTGCTATCAGGTGCAGCGTACAGCAAGCTTTTCCTAGCTTACAAATTGACTGTCGAATATATACATTTCAAGGATCAATTCTTACATAAATGGACTTTGTATCTGCTCTGCAAGGGCATATGATAAGGTTGCTATCAGGTGCAACGTACAACAAGCTTAAGTTAACTGGTTTATCAATTCTTACATAAATGGACTTTGTATCTGCTCTGCAAGGGCATATGATAAGGCTGCTATCAGGTGCAACGTACAACAAGCTTTTCCCAGCTCAAGGCAGGGACTTGCTGCCCTGCAGCTCCTCTTGTTATATAATAATCTAGTTTGCGATATGTGCTATAGACATTTCTACAAACATTCAAAAACCTATTTACTATTATAATCGGTTGCAATATATGGACCATAAAGTGGTAGAATAGATCTTTGAATACATCCACCGGTGCTTAACGAAGCTAAGCTCAGTTTCAGGAAAAAAGCACACAAATGTCGTCATAAAACCTACGTGCCAAAAAGTGTAATATCCTTGCTTTTTGGCAGCATACAGAAAGAATTCAGTACCATTCTCCGTGGGTCAGAACTTTCTCGGAAATTTCGAGAATATCTTTGTGTAAAATCTCATCTCGGATGAGAAGAAAGTTTTCCTTTTCCAAGTCTACATATAATAGGTAATATCAAATTTTTAGACGATAATGGTCAATTTATATGGAAAGTAAGAGTAGGAATTGCCGATTTTGGAAATATTGGGGAATTAGAGATCAATTGTTCGACCCCTTTCTAATTATTAAATTTTGGGATATTGCTGAAATCTGTCATTGACATAAAAATGCCCAATAATCAAAGTTTTAAGTAAAATATTTTGAATTCATATGGATTTCTGATTTTGAAAATATTTTGGAATCCGAATCTCACTATGAAAATAATCAAAGTTTTATGTAAAATCTTTTGAACGCACATGAATTGCCGATTTCCAAAATATTTGGGAATCTGAATCACACTATGAAGAATCTCACTATGAAAAGAAGTGAATTGTTCAACCCTTTCCTAACTATTAGATTTTGAGATATTGCTGAAATCTACCATCAACAAAAAAATGCCCAATAATCGAAGTAAAATAGATTTGACCTAACCTCAACAACTTCTAAAATTGTTTTACAAAATTAAGTTTGTTGGAGATCAGATGCACAGCTAGTTTAAACAAAATACACAGCAGATAATTCAAGCACATAAGACACAAGAATTTAACGTGGTTCACCCAACCAATTTGGACTACATCCACACAACATAGGCATCAGCAATTTATTAATTAAACATGAGATTACATAAATAAATCCTCACAAAACTCTCACCCTCATAGCAAACATCCGAATGGTTTCCAGTTATATAGCAAAGAGAATCTAACAACCTCATTAAATCACTCACATCAAATATAGGAGGCATTAATCATCTCCCAACAACCTGGAACTAATCTAGGAACTGATTCCTATTGTTGTCATCAACTGAGATTTTGTCTATCTTAAGGAAAACAGAAAATCTCAACAATCTCCACCTTGACAACAATTAGCTTGATGCCCTGTTATTATTATTTTATCTTTTCTACAAGCCAAGAGAAGTCAAACACTAGCGTAGCTTCTCTAAAAAAACTGGTTTCATGAACATGTCTGCACAATTCTCCTTTGTATGCACCTTTTCCAGAGAGACTCCCCTTTCAGTGATAACCTGTCTTACAAAATGGTACTTGATCGGTATATGCTTTGATTTACTATGATAGGCCGGATTCTTAGCTAAATGTATTGCACTTTGACTGTCACAAAATAACTTGATGCTGTCCTGCAACCTACCAAATTCACCAAA
>APFE031454298.1:24583-85204 GCA_000404065.3 Pinus taeda
CATCTCTGTTGATGATGATTTTGCGGGTAGTAGGATCCCACAATCTATATCCCTTTGTTCCAACACCATACCCAACGAAGATATACCTTTTAGACTTTGGATCTAACTTAGTTCGCTGATGTTTAGGCACTAGAGGATATGCATCACAACCAAACACTCTGAGTTTAGAATAGCCACAAGGATATCCTTTCCATACCTCTTGCAGAATCTTGCAGTCTATCACCGTCGATGGAGATCGGTTTATCACATAACAAGTTGTTTCCACCGCTTCCATCCACAACTCCTTTGGCAACCAGGCGTTACTCAACATACTCCTTGCTCTCTCTAGAAGAGTCTTGTTCATGTGTTCAAAGACTCCATTTTGCTGAGGAGTATAAATCATGGTCTTATGCCTCTCGATCCCTGCATCCTTGCAATAGATGTCAAACTCCTTGGAAGTAAACTCACCACCATTGTCAGTTCTTAAACACTTTATTGTTCTACCAGTGTTGTTTTCTACCAATGCTCTAAACTGCTTCAAAACTAAAAAAAAATCAGACTTTCTTTTCAACATGTAGACCCAAACCTTCCTATAAAAGTCATCAATGAATGATACAAAATAAGACGAACCACCATATGAGGTTGTAGGGGCTGGTCCCCAAACATCTGAATGGATATAATCAAGTATGCCTTTACTAGTATGTTTTCCTATTTTAAACTTTTCTTTACTTTGTTTTCCAAACAAATAATGCTTACAGAAATCTAACTTTCCAGACTTTAGATTTGGAAGTAACTTGCGATCACCCAAAATTTTCAACCCTCTTTCACTCATATGCCCCAATCTTTGATGCCATAAGTGAATGGAATTACCGTCATGTTCAGACACAGTAGACACAAAATCTGACCCTGTACCTCCTTCTAACTGAAATAGATTTCCTACTTTTTTAGCTTTCATAACTAGTAAGATGCCTTTGTAAATTTTCATTACTCCACCTTGAGTTACAGTTTTATACCCATTTGAATCAAGTGCTCCTAATGAAATCAAGTTTTTCCTTAAATCTGGTACATGCCTCACATCAGTTAATATTCTAGTTGTCCCATCAAACATTTGTAGTTGTATCCTCCCAATCCCGACAATATTACATGTTACATCATTACCCATGTACACAACTCCATCATTAATTGATTTATATTCCTTAAAACATTCTTTATGGATACACATGTGGTTTGATGCACCAGAATCTAAAAATCAATGTTGATCATGATTTGACACATTAACTGATAATACTTCATCACTCATACCTGAACCTGATGTTGAATCTGTATCTGTCGTATTTGCCTCCTTCTTCTTTGTCGAAGAATCTGCTTTTGAAGTTTGATGTTGTCGCTTCCAACAGTCCTTCTTTAAATGCCCTGATTTGCCACAAAACTAGCACTTTAGCTTACTCTTCTTCCCTTTCGACTTTGAACGTGAGTCGCTCAGATTCCTGGGGCGTCTTTCTTTCGAACGACCTCTAACCATCATAGCTTTTGATGTAGAGGTTTCAGAATGCGACTTCCTCCTTGTTTCTTCCAATAATAAGGATGCAACTACATCATCAAACTCAATAGTTTCTGATGAACTAAGACTTATAGAAGTAACAAAATGATCCCATGACTTGGGCAACGAGCACAATAAAGTAATAGCTTTATCCTCGGATGGTATTTTCACTTCTATACTTTGTAATTGCACAAGAAGAGTATTAAAAGCATTTAAATGATCAACAATCGATGTACCTTCCTTCATTCGCAAACCATACAATTGTCGCTTCAAGAGAATCCTATTGGTTAAGGATTTGGTCATGTACAGTTTCTCCAGTTTCGTCCACAAACCAGCAGCTGTTGTCTCCAACACAATATTAAAGAGGACATCATTAGCTAGACACAATCGAATAGCACTAATCGCTCTTTCATCCATCTCGACCCACTCACTATCTGTGATGTTGTAAGGCTGTTTGGACTTGCCCAACAACGCCTTTGCCACGCTATGTTGGACAAGCAAATCATGCATTTTCACCTTCCAGATCTCAAAATTATTCTTGCCATTGAATTTCTCAATTTCAAACCGGGCACTTTGAGTTTTCGCCATTTGTATAAAAAAAAAACAATAATCTCAAAGAAAACAAACCAATGTTTCAATACCAGCAATTAGCAAAACAAACTGCCTATGCCTCTCTGTCTTTGCCTTTAAAAAAAAATTGCCCTTTGCACTTATATTACTTTGATGGCTTTAATTTTTTAATCTTTACCAATTCAACGATCTGGCTCAAACCCTAGTTAAAGAGCTGAACCGGCATCATTTGATTCGTTTCTGCAAACTAATATGGTATTTATGTATTCCTCTTAGTCTATATCATTGAGTTGAAAGCGTTTTATTCAAGAGATTTTTGGTGATCCGTTAATATAAAAGAGGTCCACGGCTATTATATTAAACAGGCAGATAACCGGATCTCACCGCAGGTATGACAGCGCTCCGGCAACCAAACAAAAAGTTATATCAGCGACCAACCAAAAGTTATATCACGCATACACAGCGGAAATTAAACACGCACCAGCTTCACACTGCGAGCACTACGCACCAGGCACCATTCCCACACCACGCACCTCCAATCAAACGCACAGCAAACGCACCAGGTAATACACCGCATAGTCAAAGGCTTCAGGTATATGCAGCAACAAAAAACAGGTTCTCGTTCACGCAGTTATATACTGCTCTCCTCGGCGCGCATTCATCCGGAAGAGTTGCTTCCTTTCTGCGCAGGAACTCACAGCAGACCAACAATCATATACGACCAGCAATTTACACCCCAACAATCATATACGACCAGCAATCATATACGATCAGCAATTTACACCCCAGCAATCATATACGACCAACAATTTACACGACCAACAATCATATACGACCAGCGGACCAGAACTCTCAGCGCTCCAGCTCAAACAACGCAGCCAGCGCTCCACCTTGAGCACGCCCTCCACCTCCAACTGCTCTGATACCACTTGTTGGTAAGCAGATGCACAGCTAAATTAAAAACAAATACACAACAGACTTAATCAAGCACATAAAGGCACAGCTTTTAACGTGGTTCACCCAACCAATCTGGGCTACGTCCACACAACATAGGCATCGGCAATTTATTAATCAAAACAGGAGATTACATCATGAAATCCTCACAAAACTCTCACACTCTTAGCAAACAATCCGAATGGTTGCCTGTTATATAGCAAAGAGGATCTAACTGCCTCATAAATCCTCTCAACTCAAATTTAGGATGCATTAACTCCCTCCCAACAAACTGGAGTTAATCTAGCAACAAAATTTCTATTGTTGTCACCTACAGAGATTTTTGCCTATCTTACTCCAAACAGAAAATCTCAACAAAGTACCAGTTCTAGAGGATCAATGTGATGTTCAGTGGTGGAGCATTACTAGAGCACATTCTTCGTTAAGAGGGAGTGTTGATTTGTGGTAGCATCGGATGTGCTCTAGCCATGAAAATTGGTGGAGAGGTTAAAGCGCATGAGATATCCAAGACCTAGAAATGGTTTGGGGAAATTCCACCTGGTTAGAGAGAGATTAAAATAATTAATATTTTTAATGGGGTTCCTAAGTCTAAACTTAGGAAAATTACAATATTAATGGGTATTAATATAAAACTGGGTGAGAATGTTCGAAATGACATGGATCAAGCCAAATCTAATCTTAGCCGTTGATTAGAGACTTAATCTCAATTGTTGAAGACTCAACCAGAAAAGTATAAAAGGAGGCTTGAGGGTCAGATGGAGATACACCAAGATTGATCAGTGAATTCGATTTTCTGGAGCGGGGTTTGTTGAGAAAATTCGAACAAGTGATCTGAGTTGCAGCGAGAGGCAATGAGTACATAGCAGAGAGGCAGAGATAGTGCCAGAGGGCCAGCGCAGTGATTGAGGAGGCTACGCGGAGCCAACAGGAGCCACACAGAGACATCTAGAGACTGAGAGGCCTGTGTGGGTGACGCAGAAGGCCAGAGAACTGACACAAAGAGGCAGAACGCTGACGTAGAGGGTTCCAGAGCTACACAGAGGCTAGTAGGGCTAACGCAGAGCCTTGGAGAAGCACCAAAAGGATTTTCGTGGGGCAGACTAGTACTAAGAAGTTGAATATCTGCTTCCGAGAAGAGGTATTACCGCCGTGTAGAAATCTTTGTTGGGTGAGCCAGTTTGGCACCCTAGTTGTACTCAAGAAAGCTACTTAATAATAAAACCCTCAAAACTGCTGCACCGGTTTTCCCACATTGGGTTTTTCCGGGGACGACTATCCAAAAATAACGGTGTCCCTTGTGTGTTTGTCTATTATTTCAGTTGATGATCTGTATATGAGTTGAGACTGCATTTGTGTTTATTTTCAGTGTTTATATGGCTAAATAACTTGTTAAAGAATAAACAATTAGGTGAAATAAACCAGATAATGCAGTAGGGATTTCTAATGTGTTAGACTTAGAAATTTCAACACCAACTCCCACTAAAAGCCACGGGTAGTATCCCCACACGCAATAACTCAACCAACAAATTAGTAGACTAGTGCCTATTTCAAGCGGATGGAAGAGGTAGGTGTTAGTATAGTAATAGAAAATTCACTATGATTAATGATGTAATAACCAGTTAGTGATGCAGACCAGCAATGGAAAAATACTCAATATGCTAGAAAGATGAATTAGAAACACCACAAATTGAGTTTAATGACTTCTTGCCACTATAGAATGTTAAATATAGCTGTTATACCTATTCTATATGGCTGTAAGAAGACAAAAAATACTTGCTGTTCAGAGCTGTAACTTTAAATTTTTTGAAGAGTGCAGCAAACCAACAAGCATATGGCCACTTCAGGGGCCTAAAACTAACCTTTAGTGAACCCAAAACTCAAGGATTTTTTTAAAAGATGTTGGTACTATCAAAAAGATTTTCAGTGAGCTCAAGAACACTAAATTTGGATAAGTAGTCTGAAAGATATTAAATCTGCAATATGACTACCTAGGAATTAGCCCACAACCACGAATAATAATCAGACTTACAATTCACATTGGGCATCTAATATATGTTCTAATAGAAATAATTAATCAAAGAAAAACTTGTTTAGATCAATCTAAGTGGATACAAAAGATTTAGCTTTATCTTTCACGTATCCCAAGGCAAGAGTTTGCGTCCAAATACTTCCAATTGTTGTAGATTATTTCCAGCACCTGTAATTAGACTTAAAACACTTGGGAATATGGTTAGAATAACAATATAATGCAAATAGAAGGACATTGTACAACCTTAGGGCTTAGGGCTTCCATGACTCATAAGTTTTGTAATAATTTTTTTGAAGATATAACCAATAAATGCAACATAACCACAATTGAGTGAAGAAACTCACTATTAGATATTTTTTTGGATATTTTATACAATATATTTTTTGAATTTTCTAGAAATATAAAATTTTAGGCATTTTTATATTTAGGGGTAGCTACAAAAAAATACAAGAAAAATTGAGATATAATATTGTGAATGAGGTGATTGCAAATTGCTGGAATACGGATATAATCCTTCTTCCACAAGAGTCAAAGACAGGGAATTATGTCCTCTCTTGACTTGGTATCTCAAGGCTTAAGGTTTTGGAATGCTAGGTGAAACACAAGGGATACAACCCTGGCATCAAAACAAGACAAGAATTGGAACCAAAATTTTACTAAGAGGGCCTTCCAAGAAGAGAATCCTCCAACCAAAGAACTAACAATTATTGAAGATAAGAATATTTATCTCTAGAGGGGAGAGCTAATCATGTCCTAATAGAGTACAACAATAACTTGAATTAATTAAAAGATGTGAGATAAACACTAGACCTCCTTCTCCAAGATTTCTTCGATCAATAAGCTTAGCCTTGTAGTAACTTTGTGCTACTCCAAAAATTTCCTTTGAAAAATATTTGATCAACGAAACAAAAGAAGAGAATTCATGTGTACACCCTTTTGTCTCATGAAAAAAATTCACATTTTTGATAGTTCAACTAGTTTACAATTATTTTCCGAGGAGGAGAAGGCCTTATTTATAGATGAGGCTCTTCAAAATGTCCTCCTTGGTTTCCCACAAAATAGGTAACTTGCCATCCACAAAAGCTTGGAGGCTAAGTTAAGAAAATTGTTTTTCAAATTTTACGTTTGACAAAACCCCAAAAGAGGCAACATGCTACAACAAAGGGGCCAAGAAGGGCTGTTTTGATTCTTAATGATCAAATGTCCAACATGTTTCTTCATGGCTAGATCACTTGTAAAATTAGCTCTCTTTTGATGGTGCGATGACTTCATTTGTCCTTCCAAAGGCTAGCAAAAAGGTGGACAACTCCTAAAAACTTAACCCCAATAAAGGCACAAATAATGCTTATTATCCTTCAAAATATGCCTTAAATGAAGTCCCACACCTATACTATAAGTCGAGGCACTTCCATGAGGCATGTGAATGGATTTTCAAGCTCAAAAGTTGGTCATAAGACCCTCAATAAATGAAGTGACGTCAAACATAGAAAAAATAGTTTTGCCTTGAAAATGCAACATTCCCTTGGATTCTCTTTTGATTTGGCTTGGAAATATTTGAAATAGCCCTTGGGGGCTCTCCTTCATGCATAAGTCTCCTTAATTTTGCTTGAGATGAGCTTATCCTTACCCCAACAGGATTTGGCCTCCTTATTTTGCCCTAAATTCTTCCAATCACTGCCTTCTTTGAGTAATAATGCTTGATTTTAACTTTTGAATTGACCTTGTTCTACCTGCTTTAGCCCTTGGGGGCTAACTTAATCACTTTATGCCTCAATGTCTAGCTTGGAGGGACCTTTCTTAATTTCCTTGAAGAATTTGGGTTGCTTATATTCTATAGAATGCTAATGGCTAGCTTGACTAGTGTTGATTTTCTAAGTGCAAAATAGACTAGCACGATATTTCTGAAATACTGGTAATTACTTTCGATGTAGATATTCTTTTAAATTATTCCAATATATCATTCAACAATTATACTTTAGAAATTCAACTATACAAGAACAATAGAATAGTAGAGATCACAATGCACTAAGAGAAGACAAGATTTACCCGGGGAAAACCAACCAAGGTGAAAAGCTTAGGAACCTTTTCATTAGGAAAATTCTTCTCTTCAACAAGAGACACACCTAAACCTATGGTCAAACTTGGTCTTCCCTTTCAAGTCAAGCCTCCCAATTTGATCCAAAAATTTGTTTTGCCCAGTCTGACCTAAAAATTTCGGTCCTCTTGTAGCTGCCAGTTTCCCCAAAATTTTGGCCACTACAGTTTCCCAAAATTTTGCCCTCTTTCAAGAGAATGCCCAGAAGAATTGCGAACTATGGGAGAGAGAATATATCCACATGCACAAGTTGATGAGAGAGAGAAAGAGAGCCAATTCATCTTCTTCTTCGTCCTATTCATCCTTCTTGTCCTTCGCTTGCTTGCCCATAAATTGTCTTGTGTGAGAGATACAAATTGCCTAAGTGGAGGAGGTTGAACTGCCTTTATATAGTGATCTATCTTGGCCGAATGGGTGTGTCTTCTGCCACGACCGACTTGACTTGGAGGGAGGCCGACTTGACAACTTTTGGAGCCAAAAATTACAATTCAAAAATTCAAATTTTCTTCTTTCAAAAGTTGCAGTGGGACTTTGACTCGAGATAATTTTTTCTTTTGACTCTAGCATTTAAAATATTCTTTACAATAATAAATAGAAGTACATCAAGTGACCAAATATACAGTATGAGGACCGACCATAGTTACAAATTCAACACTCCCTCTTAACTAGGGTGGTATTCATAATCACTGTCATAGGTGTTCTCAAGTTGAAAAATTTCTCTAAGAAAAGGTTATCTTGAATCATCATCAAGGTTTACATCATAATCTATCATTAGCATCTGCTAGTTGTTATATCTAGGGTGGTGCCAAACCCATGGCTCACCATCAACATACTAGGACGCACTCCTCTAGAGTGATCGGTCCTAAAAGCTAAAACGCAACCCTCTTGAGGAGTACTAGTAGGCACTAATTCAACCCACCACCTTGTGAGTACTCGCTCAACCGTCTCGATGAGTACATGCTCAACCTTCCTGGGGAGCACTCTAGGCCTTGATGCTGAAAGACCTCACTCAACCCTCTCATGGGGAGTGATTGAGTCTTGATGCTAACAGACCTCACACAACCCTCTTATGGGGAGTGATCGGATCTCTTCAACGAGAGGCACTCACTCAACCTACTCGGGGATCACTTTGGGCCTCTCGGACCATTCTGCCCTTCCAAGAGAATGTCCATCCATGCTGGTGACATATCGACACTTCCTCTCAACGAGAGGGGAAATCTACATAAGCCCTAACTTGTCTTTGAAGCACACAAACTCCTCTCGGGGCAACGACTTTGTCAAAATATCAACGGTATGCTCATCAGTGGAGATTTACTCAACCATGTCACGGATATAGAGGTACTTGATCTCGACATGCTTTGACTTGTCATGGAACACGAGATTCTCTGAAAGCTTCACACAACTTTGATTGTCACAGTGTATCACCGACGGTTCCAACTCTTGGTCGAATAATCCTGCGAAGAAATTCTAGAGCCATACTGCTTCAGTACAAGCCTCATTAGCTGTGATGTACTTGGCTTCTGCAGTGCTGAGTGCAACCGACCTATGCTTTCTGCTCATCTAAGATATCATAATGGAGCCCAGATTGAAGCATACTTCTGAGGTACTTTTCCTATCCTTAGCACTTCCAACCCAATTTACATGTATATCCCAGAAGTTTTACATCCTTGTTTGCAATATATCTCAAGACATAGTTCACAAATACCTCATAGATATCTCAGAATGTGCTTTGCTACAATCCAATGCTCGTCTTAGCTTTACCTGGAACTGACTCAAGGTGTTCACAACAAAGCAGATATGTCCGGCCTAGTGTTAACTAAATACGTAAGTGAACCAATCAACCATTGTTACATAGATGGATCTACCAAATTGGATTCAGGGCCTCTTAACTTCTTCAAGTTTGTCACCATGGGAGTAGCCATGAATTTAGAATCCATGATTCCAAATTTCTGAAGGATCTCAATCACATACTTTTCTTGACCAAGGAAGACTTTGCTAGGTTTCCACCATACTTCTATTCCCAAGTAATAATGCATCAACCCAAGATCCTTCATGTCAAGCTCAGAAGCCAATTACTTCTTGCACTGAATAATAAGAGGCTCAACACCCGTAAAAAACAAGTCATCAACATAAAGTAATATGATCACAGGTGCATTCTTTACAACCTTAAAATAAAGGTTTGGATCAACATTACTCTTGGTAAATCCCAACCTCGTCAAATAACTGTCAATACAAGCATACCAAGCTCTTGAATCTTGCTTGAGTCCATAGAAAGTCTTCTTTAACCTGTAGACATGAGATTCCTTTCCATACAAAGTCTTCTTTACCAAAATTTCTCTGCAATCCTATCCGAACTTGTCTTTGCGATTAGCCTGAGTTCTTGTATCCTTTTCTGAGCTTCTCACCGAACTTATCTCTGTAATTAGCCATCCGAATTTCAGAGATCCAAACTGCTTGACTGTGAAATAGGCTGAGTTGCCTATTTATAGTAGTTTGTCCATATATATTAGCTGACATGATAGTTTGAATAGTTGTGTCTTCATTTTAGGTGAGGCCGACATGAGTTCTTCATTTCATCTTGAGGCTGACTTGAAGAGGGATAATTTGTGCTTGTCTTGGAGGGCTACTTGACAATCCTACAGACTCATATACATTTGTAACATGCCCACGAAGGGTTTTTCATAGATGATATTGATTCTCTTTGACTTTTATGACTAGATGACAAATCCTAAAGGCTCACAATGGGAGCCATCACTAAAAATAAAATTCCTTGCTCATGAAACCCATGAGACAAGCATTACAATAATAATTTTATTTTTCTTCTCGTCATCAATTACATCAAATCGCAATTGCACATGTCATTATGAAGACCAAACCTAGTTACTTTTCAACAAATCTTACCCTCCAGGGTCTAGATCAACCTCCTTCTCTTGAATGAATACCTCAAAACATAATTGCTTCTTCAAACCCTTGAGCTATCACCTACAGAAATGAAAAGAAGAAAAACCAAGAGCCCAATATATACAAAAATTGGAATAAAACCCCAAAACACCAATAATTATTTTCAAAACTTCAAAAATAAACAAGGGTTAGATTTATTTACAAATATTCACAATTAAAATATTTATTTACAAATATTTACAAAATTAAAATATTTGCTCTTATTAGCAGATTAAATCATTAAAACCCTAGTAATGAACATGAAATATTTTTGAGAAAATAGAATTTTAAAACTTTTGTGTGATGGCAAAACCCTCCTGCATAGAAAAATCGTTAGGTTAAGACTTGGAGCCAAACAAGGGTGTGATCCCCTCACAGTCTATGAACTTGGAAGCCAAGGGCTGGAGCAACCTGTAACAATGCACTTCCAATGATAGATTATTAAACAAGATGGGCTTGATACAGACAATAGATCTATAAGCCCGGAGATAGCTTCCAAACTTCACTAGATCTAGAGTATTTACTCCAACCCAACACCTAAGGCAAGATACCTGTACCAATAGATGTTCCGTCGTGCAACAATTGAAAAATAATCAACAATATTGTAACTCAGAGCATATCAAATAAACATCCAGCACATACCATATATCAGCAAATGAGATCCACCTTGAATTGAACCCCAAAGACTTTTTATTAAGTGCAAAAAATATCCAGCAAAGCTTCACTTAATTACAAATGATTTTCAAGACTATCCAGACTCAAAGATGACAAGAGGATCTTAGTAGCTTCCTTATATAGAAAATGAGAGAGAAATAAATCCCTCTAAGTGGAAATAACGACTAGTTGGCTTAATCCTTATCAAAATAATCTCATCTGTTGAAAAGAACTTGATCTTCTTTTAATATCCACCGTTGATTTTTTATTTTTGAGGAAAAACTCAAATTTTCTCAAAAACCATTTTTTATTAACCCAAAAATTAATATTTTGGACCAATATCCTAAAAAATTTGACTTTGACTTAACCACCAAGGTCCAAGGGGTCAAATTTTCATAAAAAATCCATTTTTCCCTTGGTGGAGGACTTAAAAAAATTAATTCTTTTTTGACCCACGAATTTTTGATTATTTTCCACTTGGAGAGAATTTATTTTCTCTCAAATTAATTAATTTTTTGGCTTAGGATTTTTATTTAATTTTGTCAGAAAAATTAATTAATTGACTCTAGAGGGGATTAATTATTTTTTCACCCTCAAATATTTTAGCCATGGTGTCTAACTATGAGTAACCATGCACTAAAATATTTTTTTACATCAAATCATTACAATATCAACCCTTAGAAGGGGAAAACACATTCAAACACAGACACCCAATACACTACCCAATTTTCGACACAATATGATCTAGTATGAAACCAAGTGTGTTTATAATAAAATAATTTAGCCATGGTGTCTAACTATGAGTAACCATTCACTAAAATATTTCTAAACACACTTTTATATGGACTCGATAAACACTAGGACTCACCTAAGACCTTGTCAATGAATTCCACCTTAGCTTTGGGGTTATAACTGGAAGAAAAACTTTGCTGATTATCCTTGTTTACAAATATATATAATTCAGGGAGGTTAAAAAACTTCCTAGGATGATAAAAAATCATAGGCTCACCTAGGTGTTATACATGGCTTAATGGTCATGTTAGTATAATTTACAGTAATTTTGCAGAAATTGGGTTTACAGAGATACAACTAGAAGCTGAATGATGATATTGATCTTCGAAAAATTTTGTCCACCTCCTTGTACTCTGCTTCTTAGATTGTTGACAAAGTGTGGTCAACATTTGACTCTACTTGGGGACACGTTGCCGCACTCAAAGGAATGTGAGAATTCAGAATCCTGTATCCAAGAAAAAAAATCAACATCAGATAGATATCCGCTCAAAATCGAAATCATCATGTATACATCATCAATATAGATCATTTGCTGGAATAGAAATCCTATTCTAATGCATGAAGCATAAGGACATAAAATGCTTGGAAAAAAACTAACTAATGACAGAAATAAAATCCTATATAAGAGAGTAGGGTTAGAGATACAATACAAAGGATTCCCTATGGCATCAGATGTCATCCCTGTAATACAACTTGAGCATTTGTCCGTTTGTTGGTAGTTCCAATGGATTGCCGTCCAAAGTACTCAGATGGAAAGAATTTGTTCCAACAATTCTTTTGATAATGTAATGTCCAAGCCACAATTTGTCGAACTTTCCTTGATTGCCAAGCTTCTCGTTTTTGCGATCCCATAACAATACCATATCTCCAACCTATAAAGATTTGTTTCGAGATGATCTGTCAAAACTATCCTTTATTTTGGCTTGACTTCTACAAAGGTTATCAAAGGCATTCCTGGGAGCCTTGTCAAGTGCCATAATTTGATCAATTCTTTGCTGCATCGTGTCTTTATCATCAATGAAGTGTTGAAGAAGCTGATAAGCTGGAAGCTTGAGATGAACATGTAAAGTCACATCTAGACCATAAACCAGTTTAAAAGGACTCTTCCCGGTAGCCCTTTTTTTGTGATTTTGTGAGCACATAATGCATACTTGATCTTGCTATCCCAAGACTGCTTGTTATCTCCAACAATCTTCTTGATAATAGTTATCAAATTCCTAGTGCTTGATTCTGCAAGTCCATTACCCCGAGGATAATAGTTTGAAGAATGAGGTAGAATAATGCCATACTTGAAACATAAAGATGAGAACTTGGAAGAACTGAAAGCCTTGGCATTGTTTGTAGTAATTTTAGCTGGAACACCAAACCGAGTAATGATTTGATTTTAATAAAATCCATTACAACTTTTTCAGTGGCATGCTTTGTTGGAGTGGCCTCAACCCACTTTGTGAAATACTCTGGTGCTGTCAAAATCCATGAATAGCCATTACTAGAATTCGAATTGAATTTACCAATGAAGTCCAGTCCCTAATGCTGAAAAGGGGCCTCGACTACAACCAATTGCAGGGGCAAAGCTGCTAATTTTTGCTTTCCAATGAAAAGCTGACATTCTTGGCAACTTTTGACAAACTTATGCACATCCACAAAGATAGTGGGTCAATAGTATCCGACACACGAAATTTTTTGGGCAGTGGTTTTTGCTGCAAAATGACCACCACAAAACCTTGCATGGAACTCAGTGACAAGTCTCTTAGCTTCAGTCTCATCTATGCGTCTGAGTATATTATTCCATCCGGATTCGTCCATCCAAGGTCATCCTTTAAAATACAATACTTGGATGCCTTTAGTCTAAGAGCCCTCCTTTTGTGAGCGTCCAGGTGGTCTGGACACATGAGATTTGTCAAATAATAAATAATATCTTTATACCATTCGATCCCTCCCAACCTTTGAAGCTCGAGGGAAAAGGAAACTTCGACTACATCATTCTGGAAAACTAACTCCAATGCCTTTTCATTAATTTCTGTCAACATTTTAGCTAATCCCTGGCCGTTAACAAGCCTGGTTGGCCTAATCTCCAGATTGTATTCCTAAATCTTGGTCACCCATCTAGCATGAGTCCCTATGCAATCCGTTTGTGTTAATATATCTTTGACAGCTGAATGTGGAACAAAGGCAATAACTTTAAAATAACCCACATACGTCCTGAAATGCCTAAGGGATTTGACTAAGGCGTAAGCTTGCTTCTCCATAATGTTATAATTCAGTTCTAAATTCTGCAAGGATTTGCTCATGAAGGCTATTGGCTATTCATGACCTTCGTTATTTTTCTTTATAGGATTCACCTTTTACCATATCTTGGAGGGATTTGAGTACTTCATGTTTATATAGAGGGTGAGATAGGCTTTATCTAGAAGGTGAGATAGGAAGGACTTTTCATAACTCGAGAATTTTCTTAGGAATCAATTTTTAATGGGATCTTCAGTTTCTGTACTCCCAACATTGCACCCATTTGAGGTCAAGATTTTTTGGTAATGAGACGAAATCTCCTTAATTTTATGTTCACCATATGTTTGAGCCTTGTTGTGATACTTGAGGAGTAGGACGTGTTCAAAAGCCTTTGTCCTTTCCAGAATTTAAGAAATACATTTTTATAGCATCATTCCCTTTTCTGTACCAATTGTTTCTCTCAAATTCTAGTTCTTTGGCTTTATAATCCACAAATTCTTTGAGTTGTTCCAATTTTCTCTGCTACAGTTTTACTTTTCTAGGTTGAAGAGGTCATCCCCAAGGCTTTTCCTAGTCTAACATAAATGACATTGTAGTTGGTATTGGTTAAAACTTAGTGGGAAAAAAGGTTGAGTGTTTAGAATCCAAATCCACGAGTCATGGCGTTAGCTATTTTTTTTGCTTTATTTGGAGGCTGATTAAGTTGTCCAAGGAGGTTTATTTCTTAATTAGTACATGTTACATGCTTGCATTATTTCTTTTCATCATGGAGTTTACAAGCAACACTACAAGCACATTGTTTGAAACTATGAGTATGAGGAATTTCTTATTGATGTTAACATTGAAATGTTAGAAGTTATGTCCACAATGCACATGTTCTAGATTGCCAACTTAACTTGTCATTATATCAATTTTCAACTGCATCACACTAACCTTTTTTAATTTCTTAAAGGACATTTTAGTGTGTGTTACAGAACTGTCGAGATGATAAGTAACATTCCTACATTTGACCACCATGAATGAAGCTGCAGATTCAAACAAAAACAAATCTATGATCTGACAATCACTTGTGGGATTTTTAAGATTCAACAATTGAAATTTTGTTCTTAGATCTATTGAAATCAATGTTATCAAAACTGAACCGTTGACTGATCCAGTAGACCCCCAAATTAGGAACTGGTAAGAACCGGTAAAAAAGCTGGACCAAAAAAATAGTCAACCAAAATACATCAAATATTCAAATTTTAAAGAAAAACATTTATATTCATGTGCATCCGTAGGAATCCAAGATTGCAAACCATTTAGACACACATATGCAAAAGTTTTCATTTATATAGTGTAATGAACAAAGTTCATTCTTCAACTTAATACTCCAGAAGACTTGGAATATAAAGATCCCCATTGAGATACAAGAATATATATTAAAATGTATGAGTATGAATGATGATACAATTGAGAGTGAGGGGTTTGCTTATATACCAAGCAGGTGTCCCTTTATGAACAATCATGTCTCCTTCGACATGCCTCTTTGTTTAACTAGTTATTACTTATTTACATATTATGTTTATTATTTATTATCTATATTTATTACCTTTACATAATTATATTCATAACATTGCCTTCCTCTTCAAAAATCTTTGTCCTGAAAGCTTGTTGATAGGAGGACTTGATCCCTTTTTCTACTACGAATGTCTTCTCGTCTTGGGACAATCATCTTTTTCGATACAAGTTAATATGATCCTTGGAGTGATATATAAAATTGTCGTGCGGAGGAAGGATCTGACCATCTTAAATTAATCTTTTGTGAAATCTTTTGATTACTGGAAACTTGTGATGAACTATTATCACAGGACTGAGTTGTGCACACTTCAATATTCTTCGGAACATAAGTTTGTTGTTTATGTTCTGAGTGATACAGATTCATAGATTGATTGAGATGTCTGTTCTTGTGATTCAAATGTAGATAAAGAGTTATTTTGGTTTACCTTATCATATGTGTGGCTAGATTCTAATTTACTCCAGGTTCTGATTTCGTTGAGTTGGTTACAAAATCTTCACTTGGAATTTCCTTCATCTCAACATCTGAGTGTGTTTTTTCTTTAATTGATTGTTAGGATATTCTGACACATAGGAAATAGTTAAGTATAACTTGGTCTACTGTAGAGTTAAGTAAAATGTGTTTTTTTACTATGTACTTTTGTAACTTACAATTCGACAGTCATGATATGTTCTAGACATCAAGTGATCCGACGATTCATTCTCTCCTCGGTATTACCTACTCTTGATCTATGGCTTAACACCCGATTGGTCCATGATCTCTATTAAAGAGCATGGAGGGTCATTTGTAGGGTGACTGTTCATGAGAGAAGCTTATGTAAATTTTTTTTCTTTTATTAATAAATTGCCTGAAGTGGCCGCATTGGCTCAGGCCGTGGACTATTTTCCTCTTTGAGGGTTTTAACCACGTCAAGAATACTGGTGTATTGATCTGTGATCTGTTTGTGAACAATGTCCTTTGGTGTTTTATCTGAGGAACTTACCCTGTAAATTCCTACATGGTATTAGAGCTATTTGGGGCCGTATCCGTTGGTGATCTAAATTGGAAGACGATACAACTACATCCGACTGGTGTTTCCTATATCTACTGTTTCTGACCGCTTTCGGGCTGAGAGGACTGCTCTATTGTGTTAGGAGCATCTGTTCCAGTGAGGAACCCCTTTCGTTTCACACGAAAAGGTTTACGGTAGTCCTAGCTATGTCATTTTTACGATTTGGAGGTATACAGTCTTTATTTGTAGTTTTAGTTATTTATCTTTCTTTATTTCGATTTATTTATCTGTCTATTTTTTTATCACTGGATCTATACCTTTCATTTTTGCGTATGCTCTTTGTTCCACGAATCTGTGTGATCTGGGCAAATAAAAAACAGAAAGGAAGGATTTTTCTCATGGGTATGTTCTTTTCCATCGTGTCTTAGTGTGATCTCAGAAAATCAGAAACATAGAGGAAAATATTTAGTTTCCGGCGAAAGCTAATTTGAAGCCATAAGGTTTGGTTTTGTTTGTATGTATGTGTTGGGTTGTGTGGGTTTTTTGTTTTGTAGGCAAAAACTGTGTTTTCAAGTAAACATGCACCCCAAAGCTTCAGTGGTTAAAAAAAAACCCTCTTCCTCTTTTCCAAAAATTACTTACCTTTTAATTTTTAAACTAGCTCACTTGGTCCAAAGTTACTCTATGAGAATAGAGGTCTTAAGTTCAAGTCTTTCTTTTTGTTGAGTAACTTTTTCAAAAAACACATGTAACTTATGTTTTAAAGTTACTTTATGTAAAAGTGTTCTCATCCATTATAAAAGGTGAGTCACTTATAATTATAAAGTCTCTTTATCTTTTATTTAAGTTACAATTTAATGGATAACTCATAAAGTACCATTGTAAAAATGACTTTCACTTATTTATAAAAGTGGGTCGCATAATTTTTTTTTTAAAGTGAGCTAATTAGATTAAGTTTGGAAGGGGGAGGGGTTTTAAAAAAAAATATATAACATTATCATTCACTTCCGCACATTCACGCACCTCGTCGGCATCTTCAACAACTTTTCTTCGAAAAGCCATAACTTCTTCATCCAGACGCCGTTTTTAGAGCCGTTTTTTTTGAATCGGCCTAATTTTTCGAGATTTTTCCATTGGAACACTTGGTTTCAGCATCTACAGCTTCAATTTCTATTAAAATGGAAAGCCAATGCCAAGTTATTCTTGACAGCACCAACTACTTCCAATGGTGGTCCTACATTGTGGATTTACTTAGAAGTAAAGGTCTTTACAGAATAGCTTCAGGCCAAGAAACTAAACCTAAAGATGAAGATAAGACTACCAAATGGGAAAATAGGCAAGATCAAGCACATGGGTTGATAGGGATGTATATTTCTCCAGACCTCAGATTCCATATCGCAAAACTTGATACCCCTAATGAAACAATGAAACAACTCACTAAAGTTTTTGGAATAAAAAATGAAATTAGAGCTCATCAACTCGAAAATGAATTGCTTACGTTGGACCTAAATAATTTTTCTTCCATTGAAGATTTTTTGTCCAAGTTCAAGACCCTTAGACTTCTCTTGGAAGGTGTTAAGGTTAAGAAAGAAGATGGTAGCCTTATCTATTCCATTCTTACTAAGTTGGGACCAACCTACTCTGTGTTTGTTTCCACTTTCCATTCTACTAGAGAAGCCTTTATTTCTCAAGGATAAGACTACAAGTCCCCCTCTTTTGATACCTTTTGCGATTCTTTAATAAGAGAACAAGAAAAACTCTTACATCTTGGTCTTCTTAATCTTGGAAACTCTTCTAAAAAAGCCTTAGCCACCCAACAACAACCAAATTCAAAGAATCCTAGGAAACCATATCCTAAAAAGAATGGTCCTAAGCCAAACAAGAGCCCTAAGCAATTTCAGTTTCAAAATAAAAAATCAAGTCAACAAAATGATAAGGCAAATAAAAACAAAGCGAAGAAGTTTGATAGACATTGCAACTTTTGTAATCGAGATGGCCACTTAGAATTCAAATGCTTTAAGAAGATGGAAGCCTTGGAAGCAACAATGAAGAAACATAACATCCATTTGGAGCACTCTTCATCTTCAGGAATAACACTTTCTGCATGTGGTTGTCAAGCATCTCGGTTTGGTTATGCACTAAATGTATCTTCTTCTTCTTATTCTCATGAATGGCTCATTGATTCTGGAGCTTCTTATCACATGGCAAAAACAAAGCCATGTTTCTTATTTAAATGATTGTAACACCAAAAATATATATGTTGGTGATGATAGATCTCTTAGTGTTGTAGGGACTGGAATTGTTCATCTAGACAATGGTCAATTTAATGATGTATTATGTGTTCCAACCTTATCTTGCAACCTTCTATCTGTATGTTAGATAACTCATTCAAGTGAAGGTAAAACCGTTGAATTTTCACCTCACGATGTTGTAATTAAGGACCTAAGAGATCAAGAGATCCTAGACAGATTTTAGCTACTGGCATTGTTGATGCTTCTACAAGGTTGTATAAGTTTAACAACTTTGGGTCATCAACTCTTCCCTCGGTATTTGTTGCTCATATGATGAAGTGAGCAAAATTTGGCGTCAAAGATTTGGTCACTTAAACTACCGCTCCCTTCAAAATCTACGTAAAGAAAATATGGTGACAGGTTTTCCTATGGTATCTTGCAGAGATGGTGTTTGTTCTGGATGTGTACTCGGAAAACATCATTGGGATAATTTTGAAAAACGTGCCTCTTGGCATGCCTCAGCCCCTTTACGACTTGTGCATAGTGATTTATGTGGTCCACTTCCAGTTGTTTCATTCTCTGGCTACAAGTATTTATTAACTTTCATTGATGATTTCTCCAGACGCACTTGAGTATACTTCTTAAAACTCAAGAGTGAAGTATTTAAAATGTTTTTGGCCTTTAAGGCCTTTGTTGAGAAACAATTTGGACATCAAATTCTTAAGCTAAGCTCTGATAATGGTGGAGAATATGTTAACAACAAATTCATCAACTTTTGCACTGTGCATTGAATTCAAATGCAACATACTGTTCCATATACTCCACAACAAAATGGTGTAGCGGAAAGGAAGAATCACACCTTAAAGGAAATGGCTAATTGTATGCTTCAATCTAAAGGACTTAGTCTCAATTTTTGGGCAGAAGCAATTAACTGTGCAAATTACATAGTAAATCACACTCCTACTAAGGTTTTAAAGAATATCATTCCAGAAGAAGCATGGAGCTCAATTAAACCGGATGTAAGTCACTTCGTGTTTATGGAAGTGAAGCATGGGCTCATATTCCAGATGAGAAACATAAAGCTTTAGAACCGAGTGAAAAATGTATTTTTGTTGGATATTCTGAAGATGTCAAAGGATATAGACTTATTCCACCTAAGTCCAAAAATGTTATCATTAGAAGAGATGTAAAGTTTGCTAAAAATATATTGGCCTACGAGCCTAGTTCGGCGGATGTGCCACCTCTCTCTATCCCTTCAACTTCTAAAAATATTTCTTCTTCAGATGACGACAGCGAGGATGACAATCCCCCCCACCTTCTCAGGATCCTCCTTCCGCTCCTTAGCTTCCAAAATGGGTCTGTGCTACTCGGGATGCAGCAGGTGCTCTTGCAGGTGATCCTACAGATTAGCGACGTACATGTCCTCAGTTTGATAGAGCCTCTTCTTTACTGGCTCAAGCTTCAGCGAATTATGATCCTGACACATTTGCAGAAGCTTCAGGCCATCCAAATTGGGGCGCAACTATCAATGAAGAATATTGTTCATTATTGGCAAATGATACACGAGATCTTGTTCCTCTTCCAAAGCTGAAAATTTGTTAGATGCAAATGGGTTTACAGAACCAAGTTTGGACTTGATGGAAAAGTTGATAAACATAAAGCTTGTCTTGTTGCTAAGGGTTTTTCACAAGTTGAAGGCATTGACTACACTGAAACCTTCTCCCCTGTTGCCAAAGTGAACTCTATCTGCCTTGTTATTTCCCTTGCTACCTCTTTCAAATGGGAAGTCCATCATATGGATGTTAAATTTGCCTTCTTGCATGGGGACTTGCATGAAGAAATCTATATGGAACAACCTCTTGGCTTTATACAAACAAACTCTAGCCTTATGTCGGCTTAAGAAATCCCTTTTATGGTCTCAAGCAAGCTCCTCGGGCTTGGTATGCCAAAATGGATAGCTTTCTTTTAGAATCTGGCTTTTCTAGGTGTCATTCTGACAATACTGTCTACACCAAGAAAGTGGGTAAGTCTCTTATCATTCTTGTTCTTTATGTTGATGATCTTATCCTTACTGGTAGTGATCCCAACCTTATAAACCATGTGAAGTCCAACCTTAAAACGCAGTTTGAAATGACAAACTTAGGACACTTGCATTATTTTCTTGGTCTTCAAGTCTTGCAATCCAAGGAAGCCCCGTGGCTTTGTCAAATCTTGTCAGAGTTTGGCTTTCAGCAACAGCATCCGCCTACACTTTGGTGTGATAATCAAATTACCATTCAACTATGTAAAGATCCAGTCCAACATCAGCGCATCAAACACATTGAAGTACACATGCACTTCATCAGAAAGTTCATTCATGACCAAGTTCTTGAAGTGCAATATTGTTCAACCAATGATCAAGTTGTAGACATCTTTACAAAGGCTCTCACAGAGGCGAAGTTTACTAAACTTCGATTTATGGTTGGAGTTCAGGAAGTTGTCATGGGGGGATAGGCTCTAATGCCTCCTTCCTTCTCCCATTGTGTCATATTTGTACATCCTTCAATCCTATCCCAAGTTGTTCTTAAGGGGGGATGTTAGGATATTCTGAAACATAGGAAATAGTTAAGTATAACTTGGTCTAATGTAGAGTTAGGTAAAGTGTGTTTCTTTACTATGTACTTTTATAACTTACAATCCGACTGTCACAATATGTTCTAAACATGAAGTGATATGACGATTCATTTTCTCCTTGGTATTATCGACACTTGATCCGTGGCTTAACACTCGATTGGTCCATGATCTATATTTAAAGGGCATGGAGGGTCATTTGTAGGGTAAGCGTTCATGAGAAAAGCTTATGTAAATTTTCTTTCTTTTATTAATAAATTGCCTGAAGTGGTCACGTTGGCTCAGGCCGTGGACTGTTTCCCTCTTTGATGGTTTTAACCACGTTAAGAATACTGGTGTATTGATCTGTGATCTGTTTGTGAGCGGTGTCCTTTTATGTTCTATATGAGGAACTTACCCTGTAAATTCCTACACTGATGTGTCTTTTTCTTGTGTTGCGTTATTCACTGGATCTATATTCATTCCATTTTCTTCAACTTGGACTGAAACGACTGGAGACTTCGATACCACTTCTTGAAGTTGTTCTAACTTGTCATTTAGTGTCTCCTTGTCACGTTTAAGCTTCTTTATTTATGTAAGGAGGTTTTGGTTATGATTCCTTAGGCGTAAAACCTCTTCGCTTTCTAGATTGTTGATTTTATTCTTAGTAGCCTCATCATCATTTAAACTTTTGATTTGTTCTAATAATGTTTGATTAAGGTTCTTTAAACATAACTTTTCTTCTTCTTGTTCCAACAAGTGCTTCTTGAGTTCCTTCTTATGGCCTTAGCTTTCTTGACTTGTTCGAGTAGTTTTTCATTGTGTTCTCTGAGGCACAAATTTCCTTGTCTTTACTAGAGTTGACTTCTTCAAGCTCTTTCTGCTTCTTTGATATAGGTTTTTTATTATCTTGAAACATTAATTCCAAAATATCCTTAAAGTCTTCTGATGAAGGATTTATCGATTTTGACTTCATTGTCACATCTTGGAAGGTGGTCATCTTCCTCTTGTAAGGAAACATCAATTTTTTTTTTCTAAGTTTAACATGAACGCACCTAATTCTTTTAACCAAGGTTGACACAAAATGATGTCAATTTTTGGGTTAAACATAGTTACGACACGAAATTGAGGGGTACATTCAATGATTCATAGTGGTCAATTATTACTTGTAAGTCATTAATTTCGTATTCATTTTTTCCAAATATATTTGTTGTTTCTCTTATGTTTGACTCTGGAATTAATAGTTGATTTGCCAGATTAACATTGATGTAATTTTCCTCGTGACTTGTGCTGATAGTGATATTAATCTCATTCCCTTTTATCGTAATTTATCTACAATCCGCAATTGGGATACTTTTATATGAAAATTTTCCTTCCTTCCTTTTGAATTAGACTCCATTTGCCTTTTTTGAGATGAAACTAGTGTTTTTTAAGATAACCCCTTCTTAATCTCTATAATAAAATATTATTATTTCCTCCTTTTATAATCTTGTACCATAGTACTCTTTTTCTCGGAGGAATCAATTATTTTTTTAATCGGTAATAAACCTTAAAACTTAGCTCGCAGGGGTTTGGTCTAATGGCAAGCGAACGATTTGCTAAGTCGTTTGTGCAGCTATGTAGGTCACGAGTTCAAACCCCAAGAGTACCCGGGGGAACGTTCAGGCGGGTTGGGCGGGCCCTCCTAGAGGTTATAGAGGTAGCCGATGGGACTTGACCCCGTGTAACGCGAGTACGATACCACTGATGTTGCCGATTCCTCTAGTAAAAAAAAAGAAAAAACCTTAAAACTTATTATTCCTTAAAACTTTAGTATTGAATCCTTAGCAATTTCCCCTTTATCTTTCTTTAGTCAAATGTATAAACTTTATAACTCATATATTATTTTCCTTGTATAACCCTTTTCTATCTCTTATAAAATATCTTTCTTGATTTATATATATATATATTATTTTCCACTTTAAAAAAAGTTAATATTGCTCCACTATTTAAATAAATTGCTCCTTATATTTATTATAATGCTTTTAAAAAATACTATTCCTTTGTTATAACTTGTTATCCTTCTGTCTCTTTATAGTTCTAGATTTAACCCTTTATATACTTTAATATATGGATTTTTTTTAAGTAACCTTTTATAATAATACCCACTTTGTACTTATATATATTTTCAATAATTTTATGATTTGAACTTTTCTTTCAAATACTCTTTTATAATATAAAACTTCTCTTTATATATCTTTTATTTATAATCTTTTATTTTTTTTTTGAAAAGTTACAACCTTGGTGAAATGTGGCTATTCACTTCTTTGGGGTATAATATAAAATATATGTCGAGTTATGTGCTTTTGACTCGGTTAATTTTCTCCACGTAAAAGTAAAACTTACCATTCACATGAAGAGATTTTGTTTTCCTTTTGTTCTTTTTTTACCTTGAAAATACCATGGGCAATTACTATGGGTTGCTAATACCACGAGCTTGTAAACCACTTAATGAAGAATCAAGATAATATTATCTACTCTTCCTCTTCTTACGCATAGTTTTAAAGATATTTGGAAAGATTCTCTTTTGACTTTATTATGCACTTTTTATCAACAATGTAGAACCTTTTTTTATATATATGAATGTTCTCCTTCAAAATTTACATCGGACTATATTATTTTTACTAGAATAATTGAAATGTCAATGGCCAAAGACCTTTTTTATTTTTTAATTAACTATTTTTTTTAACTCTTTTCTTTTATAATTTTTTTCCAATACTTTTATTTAACATTTTTTTCAATGGCCAAGGGCTCGACTGAAAATGGAGAAACTCCAACTCGTGTAGTGAAAATGCTTTAGTTGCGACGACAAGTTGATGGCCAAAGACCAAGATCTGGCAATGTGGCTCTGATACCAATGTAATGGACAAAATTTGTTCTTCAGGTTAAATACTCCAAAAGACTTGGAATATAAAGATCACCATTGAGATACAAGAATATATATTGAAATGTATAAGAATGATGATAAAATTGAGAGTGAGGGGCTTGCTTATATACCATGCAGGTGTCCCTATGAATGGTCATGTCTCTTTAGACATGCCTCTTTGTTTAACTAATTATTACTTATTTACATATTATTATGTTTATTATTTATTATCTATATTTATTACTTTTACATAATTATTTCATAACATATAGCATGTAAGGGTGCCTATAACCAAAATAGCACTGAGTGCAATCCATCTCTGAACCAAAAATACATTAAGTAGGCTCTAGATGGTCTCTAGCATCCAAAAAAAATCATGTTACTGCAAATACCTACATATCATCAAATCATTCCCTATAATTGGGATCTTTGTCATCAATATCACCCTCAAAGCATTAAAATAAGATAGAAAAAGCTTAACGTGTCAAGTCAAGATTTTGTTTGAGTGATGGGTACATTCTTACTAGAGCCATGATAGAGGAGTTCAAAAACAATCACAATGCCATTAACATCAAGGTACATAGAGGGCTTGGAGCTTTTGATTAATTGCTAGTTCAATACCCTTGTACATGACAAAATCCAATGGAAAGGTTGCAATATCCTGTAAGCCTAAAAAATGTTTAGTTTGTTGGATTTTGAGTAGGATCTAAAATTCTACTTTCTTCATATGAAATCAAATGAGGTTGGAACCACTCTCAAACATCCTGAAACAATTAATAGTAATGTTACAAATTTAAGTAAGAGGATGAAAGATAAAAGTGAATGGAAAGATCTCCTTGATCTTTCCATTCTCCTTTATCTTTCATCCTCTTACTTATAGTTTAGTTTTAACATTACCATTAATTGCATAGTAATAGTAGGGCCCTAGGCTTGAATGTTAGGCTGCCCCATCCTGTATATGAATTTGATTTTGACCTCTAATTATCGGCCATTTATTTCATTGAACCCTTGTCTATTTATATAGCTCATTGTTCATTCTCTTCTTCTCGGCTTTTGTCTTGACGATGAGTCCTGGTTTAGAATCTAAATGTTAACAATAAAAATGTCTGCTGTGGAGCAATTTCCAACACCACAACATCAAATAATAATAATTATTATTTTTAAAGTTGCATTTGGAACATCCTTGGTTGCACTATATTGAACTGGCCAGTTCAGTGCAAAACCAACTGGTTGTGTGAAAAAAGGCTGGTTTGGTACCAAACTGGCTGGCTCCGACCAGTTTGACTCCCAAACTGGTCCAATTCAAGGCTTGGAACTAAAAAAAGGACAGTTCGGTAGTTTCCTATAACACTGCTTGAGATTCATTTCTTCCTTTCAAATAGAGAACTTTGGATTTTATTCATATTGGTCATTTGACCTGAGGAGTTCTACGTTTTTATTTATTTATTTGAATTTTGAAAACTTCAATGGTTTATTGGACATTGAATATATCTAATCTGGTGACTTCATACATACTGTTATAGAGGATATTTATATGAATGGTTGCCTAAGAGAATATCTATATGAATGGTTGCCTTGATAGAGAAAGTGAGATGTTTTTCATCTTTCCTTGTCTCTGTTTCCTTGCTTGCCCTTTCCAAATATGTACATGATATTTTGATTGTTTATCCCTTGATATTTGTTTACAGGCCTTAGTTTATTATTAAATATTAAATTTAAGGCTTCTCAAAATGCTTTCTATTTGTAGGCTAGGTGAAGATACTGCTTGGCATCCTGTTTGGAGAGAGGAGTATGAAACATCCAAGGTTTTGAAGGTGGCATTGACAGTTGGATATGGCCCTATTCGCCCATTGATGTCAATTGCTCATTGGTATGCAGTATTGTTAGATGATGAAGCATTTGTGATTTTAAGGAGCCTACTTTATACTATTTTAAATACCCCACTTTATACTATTATAGGTCTGGTGTTTGCCAGACTGTTAAATGAGGACATGTTCTATGGATATCTAATCCTGTTTTAGCTGGAAACTTGTAACACATTTATATATATATTATGGATTTTATAAGCATCAATTTGATCTGCCATACAACTAATTATTGTTTGTTTTGTAGGTTGGGATGGCACTTTGATTTGAAAAAATTTAGGCCTAATGAACAAAATAGAGTGAAGATAAGCCTGGCATGTATATTTGCATTTGTGGCAATTGTATGGCCAATGATAATATACAAGACAGGAATTATTGGCTGGATCAAGTTTTGGTTGATGCCATGGCTTGGTTATCACTTTTGGGTAAGAATCTCAACTTTAGGTTAGCTTGTCTATTGTTGAAATGATTATGATTTCGGGTAGGATTCACTTCAGGATGTATGCTTTATTGTTGCTTCTAGGTAAATGAAGATATTGCTTCACTTTCTAATTGATAAGTGCATGTTTCTGTCCCATAATATCATGCAGTAATGTGTTTAATTTCCTTGTAGTATTTTTTGGCCATCCGCCTAATTAAGCAAAGCTGTTTTCATAATCCTGGCATTTGATGATTACATAATGTGTTTTTATACCTCTGTATATGCAGATGAGTACTTTCACAATGGTCCATCATACAGCACCTCATATACCTTTCAAATCTCCAGAAAACTGGAATGCGGCCCAGGCTCAGTTGGGTGGAACAATTCATTGCGACTATCCTCATTGGTAATGAAAAATCACTATTCAAAGCTAGTTTTGTGTGCTTCTCTGGGTGTGGTTCTAAATTTTGAGTGCATATATGTGAGAAGAAATGCACAGGGTGTGTGTCAGAGAGAGAGAGAGAGAGAGAATTGTTACAAGCGACACGCATTTGGATACAAAATTTTGTGTGACAGTAATAGTAACCACAAACTAAAGTTTCTTGAGAAAGAGAGATAGCTAACAAAATAAATGGTTACAAGTACTGCAAATTCAAATAGAAGGTTTTATTTGACAGTGTCAGTCCACATGACATAAAATACCTTGAGGCTTGAACTTTAAAGTTATGAATATCAGTATTATCTGTGAGAGAATCCACACTTCGCTAGTTATTGTTTTAGTACTGCTTTTTAAGGTGTTTCCATTGTCTTTACATTTTGGTAAATGGAATATCCTAGAATCTAAAAGTTTGGGTCCTACATACTCTACCCATCTCGGCTGTGATTTGTATATGTTCCTAAATTGTGTTGGCTTCATTGCACCAGAGTTTTCCAGCTCAGTCTTTTTAAGATTTTTTGTGGTGGCTTCATCTTTCCATTCAGTGTGACAGTTACAAATGAATCTAATTGAAAAATTCATTGCTTGTTCTAAAATTTAAAATCTCATGCTTTTAACATTTGTATCCTGTTCCTCCTGTTAGCTCCTAGGTTCTCTCTTGGTGGAAAAGTCCCCTAAACACAAGTTGTGAAACCCCAATGACAACATAGTCAAACTACCCACTGTCACCTCGGTAGTCTTGTCTTTCTCTTTTTAGGCTAGATAAGGTTTTAGACTTTAGTCAAGTGGGGAATCCTTAAAGTGCTCTAAGCTCATAACCTTGTATAGTTGAAAGGGAGAACTTAGTTTTATATCTGATCTAGGGTTTAATTTTTAGATTAAAACCAGATTAAAGTACCTTGTTGCCGCAAAATCTAGTAGGCCTTGGCGAAGGAAACCCTATAAGGCATAAACTAGACCAAGAGGCAACAATGGGGTAGTGGCCCACTGTCACCACAACCAAAACCCCTTGCTCTTTACAGACTTACACCGATGGGAGCAGTCCCAGTAGGAAAGGGATCACTTATTTTTGATATTCTAAGGTTAATATGTAAGATGACCTCACTAAAAGCTCTTCAAGAAAGGCCCAATTTAGGTCCAAGGCTCCACAAGGAGACAATTCGCTTTCTATGATGAGACCTAGGAAAGAAGGCACACGACCTAGGGTTTGATAAATTTGACAAGTGTTGGAGTTTCCAAATGTCAAGGCTAAGAGAAAAGGTTTCCAACAATGTGCACTATCAAAGCCAAGGCTCATGAGACCTTCAAGAAAGCCCTTAAGTTGAAGTAAGGCAAAACTATGATTTCCATCTTAGGCAAACAACTAGGGCAAGAAAATTTATGGATGAAATTGTAGTGGATGCCCACCAAAAGGATAGATTTTGTGGCAAATACTATCCCTTTGATGTTTAGGCTATCTGACCACCAAAACTCTATTTGCCTAGGGATTTGCACCAAGCCCTAGTTTCCTAGCTTGGCCTTGAAAGGGCCAATTAGGAGAGAGAAAATATGGATAAAAATAGAGTATGATCACCAACCAACTAGACCTGTCCCTTGTCTTTTGGGAATATGGAGTCTAGAATGACATAAATTAGCCAAAAATGTTTCTAAGTAGGCCGAAATTTGATGCCCTAGGAACATAATTTCAAGCATTTACCTATGCAATAGAAAAATGAATTTTTATGGGAGAGCTTCTAGGAGTTCACCGCTATGACAATTCATTACATGTTATATATGAGTAACACATGCAATATTCATCTCGATAGCAATTCAATTAATCTTCAACAAGTTAGGGCACAATTTAGCACAACCTAGAATCAATTATTCCATACATTGACATAAAGAAATAAATATTCAACAATTGAGTGAACTTACAAGATAACGTGCGATATTTCCACCCATTAGACCAAAAAATAGCTCCAAAGAATATGCAAGATCAACTTCAAATATCCAAATGCATTGAAGATGTCCAATTCATCCATAAGAAAACAAGTTTGAATTCCTCTAATGAGGTTGAAAATCCAAGAGGTGTGAATCGTGATGATGAGAACTTCATATAACAATTTCTAAATTTATATGAGGCATTTGAATGCCTAACTAGCCTACAAGTCCCTCTAAACATAAAATACATAAAATAATGGGCAAGTATAGGTGTAGGTCACAAGCCAACCTAGTAGCCTTTGTGAAATAAAGTAAATCTCCACATATGCAAGCCAAAACACCTCCATAGGGCTTGCGTTGAGGACCTTGAATGCCTTGACGTGTGTAAAGGCCCTCTAAATTCGCTATCTAGGGGTTGACCCCTATATCTTTTTCATAAGCATCCCGTGAACCCCAATTTTTGGTTTGGGGCCCAAAATGGGTCTCATGGGTCTCCTAGTGGTGTGAATGCCTGATGCTGCTCCAACGTCGAGCGCTTTGAAGATGGTGCTAGCGCTCCCATGTCTCAAGGTATATGAAAAACCTTATCTAGGCCCTAGATCAACTGCCTGACCATGGAATATTGCTAAGCCGACTAGGGGGGGATGCTAGTCTAGGTGCATCATCCCATCAATGATATAGGGAAAAGTGCAGGAATGCTAAGGGTGCTAAAGGTGCCCATGGATATAAATGATGCTCTACAAATGTCGAAGTCCGATGGCTCTCAATGCATCACCTGTGGGTGTCAGTATGTTCCTCTGGTGGAGTTAGGCCCCAATTAAGTTTCTCAACCCATTATGAAGCCACCTGTCAATCACACTCAAATATAATATTCAATGCTGCAACTTCACCATTAGGTACATATATCCATTTTTGCATCTAAGTGAACCAAGCGTGAAAGTAATAGGCAAGTTAACATTTGTTATAAGGTTTCCCTTCCAAATTTTGGGCTCTAATCTCGTAATGGTGTTACCTCCCTAGGTAGAACCGTAGAAGTGGCTAATAGATGACCCTATTAGGTGTTTCCAACCCCTAAAGGGAAAGACATGTCCTTGGTCCATCCTTCAATCGATAGGTGCCATGTGAATAATGATTGAATGGAGGGGAAGAGACCTCATGGCTAAGTGCCATCGTCAAAGGGACCAACATGAAGGAAGCTCCTCATCCTGGGTGTATAGATGTGAGGGAGCAATTGTGGATACATGAGGTACCTCGACCTTTGTTTTTCCACTTCGTTAATCGCCTTTTACTTTTTCTTGATTTTTCTTTGTATTACTAGTCGAAGCTCCAAGGACTGAGAGCATGCTTTGCATGATGTATATTAGTTATTACCCCTTTAATGGTTGTGCAATTGATTGCCCACCAGGGGTTGGGACATGCAAGGGTTCCCTTTTCATGATGTGGTGGGGCATCATTGGCCCAGGAACTGGGTGATGACCGTAATATGGAGGTAGAGCTCATGCTTGGTTTTTGCCCATGTGCTAATTTGTTAGTCCCGACTGTTTTTTTGCATTCTTTCAAGTTTCTTTCTTTGTTTTGCTTGTTGCCATTGTATGCTCTTTACTTTTTTTTAGCTACATCAACCTTCTGGGGAAAATTTTCAGGTTCGACCTAGATATGAGGATATATGAGTGCCAAATCCTAGTTAACCAATGGTCAACTGAACTTGATGAATGGAGTTTAGGGTTCATAATGTGAGATGGAAAGTGGTAAGTATGGAACAGGAGGGATGGGGCTATGCTATCTCGATTGGGCTTTCTCAAGTATTGTCCTTCCTAAAGCCATGGGCCATTAGGGGAGGTTTCACTGGACTAGGGTTGAAAATTAGCCCCCATTTAAGGCGAGGGAACAAGACTATGTCAAAGCCCTTCCTTCTTCTAGGTTACCCCATAATCATACCAAATGCCCAAATACAAATAAGCATAAGCATCCGAATGCAAAATGAATAAAGTACCTTTTGGGTTGGATGCCCACCTTCCAACATGTGATTTTGGCAAATGGGCTAGGAAACATATGATTAATGCAGGTGGCAGAGATATGAATGACATGTCATATCGACTTCTTGGTGGCTATCAGGAGCAACTGGTTGCCGACTGGAAGAGATGAACAAGAGAGAATTTCTCCTAGGGGTGATCCACTTTTGGTGGGTAATATTTGCTTCGAATGTGACATAAGCTCACCATAGAGCACATGATCCATGTACTCAAATGGGGAGTTCATGAGAACTCCAACAATCTCCTAGGACACAAACTTGTAACCTGCACACTACAATACAACTGTTTGGGAGCCTGTGTACTGGGCATACGATAATCACCCATGTTTTTCATAAAAGAAATAATCCATATGGAAAGGTAAATCTAAACTAAGTGCAATTCTAATCTAGCATGAGAACATGATATGATGATATTAGCTATGCAAAAGGAGTATGCAATGCACCTACACTACCATGCATAACATGTGAAATCATGTGTCTAAGAAAGGGTTGATGCAGTTGGATTTCATCGGTGAAGGCCAAAGCTCTCCATCAAGCTTAGCTATGTAAAAGTAGCCCTCTCCAAACGTCCCATGGATCTTGACAGGGATGCGATGTTTGTCGACTAAAACCATTTCCCCAATTTGAAATTCTTTCTTAGGATTTTGCACCCACTAATTCTTAGTTTTTGTAGCATCGGATGTGTTCTAGCCATGAAATTTGGTGGAGAGGCTAGAATACATGAGATCTCCAAAACCCATAAATCATTTATGGAAATTCCGCCTAGAAACGTCTCAATTAGATTATTAACTGATTTTTAAATATTTCCCAAGTCTAAAGTTAGGGAATTATGGCTAATTACTCAATATTAATTGAGATAAGGTGAGAATCATCTAGAAACTCACACGGATTGATATAGAGATGATCCTAGCCATTGATTAAGTTTTAATTTTGGCCGTTGGTGCTCCAATAGTGGATTATAAGAGGAAGTCGATGTGGTGATGGAGAATATACCAATGCAGATACTCAGTTGCCCAGGCAGTTCGATTTTCTCAGTAGCATCAATTCAACAGAGAAGATAGAACCAGAGGGTGAGTAGTAGGTGGAAGAGGAGGGCAGCAACATTCCGGGAGGAGGATTTCCAGTTCCTGGAAGAGGCAAAGGAAGGAAGGCCGAAATTTGCAGAGGGCCAGCGAAAGCTCTGCACAGAGGGTGACCCAGGGTGCTTAGCATAAAGGCTAGGGAGGCAATTTCAGAGGTAGAAGATAGCTGTGGGGTGAGAGAAAATTCTCACGATATTTTTTCCAGTATATTCCTCAAATTAGATTGCGAGATGGGCATCTAAATTATATTATTATTCATATTGTACTCGGAATTGTTGTTGAAGATTAATAATAAAACCCTCATCTACTGCACTAGTTTTCCGGAGTTGGGTTTTTCCGTGGATAATTGTCCAAAAATAATTATCAAAATTTTTATGTGTGTGCTAGAATTTCTCAGTTTCCAGTATTTTATTTTCCATAGTATTTTTATGGTTAAAATTGCAATTGTGATTTTGTTCATTGTTTCCCGCAGCAAATACTCTGCAAAATTAAATTTTCAGTTAGAAGAATAATTTCGAGTAGCTGTAATAGATAAAATTTGACATGGTATCACAACACAATTGATCATTTGGAGAGCTCAAAAGCGAAAAGAAGGAATTTCGCTGCTCAGTGTGGGCAGCAGGTCGAAATTCCCAAGGGGCAGCGCAGTGTTTTTGCCAAGAGGCCGAATTGCTTGAGGAAGACCAATTTTTTTGAGAGAAGGTCAGAAAAATTCGATTCTTCCAGACCAAGTCATTCTAGAGGAAAAGGGAACAACTCATATTTTCTTGTTGAGTAGATCTCTAACTGGATGCAGAGGATTTTTGCAGCTATTTGCTAGAGCAAAGACAACTTCAGGGGGGAAATAGGAATAACACTATAAATTCTTTTGCATAGCCATGGACAAAAGTAACATTCAAGGGACTTCAGATTTGTCTTCCAGATTGGAGGATGAATCTGCTTGCTTAGCAAGATTAGCTTCACAGTGAGTCTGGTATATAGACAGTGGAGCATCAACTCACATGATAGGGGTTAGAGAATATTTCTCTAGCTACAAAGAGGAGTAGATGGGCTTCCAAATTACTATGGGAAACATAACAAAATGTACTCCACTAGGGAGAGGTACCATAGATTTTCAGAGGGAGTCAGGAGCAAGAACCAATGCTATAGATGTATTGCATGTGCCAAGATTGGGTATGAACCTGATTTTAGTATCCCTGTTACAGGATAAGGGGTATGATATTCACTTCGTGGGAAAGAAAGTGTATGTCAAACACCCAAGCTAGAAAAGGCTAAGACATATAGGAATTCAAAGTAACAGATTGTACTGGTTACAAATCGATTCTGCAATGACACTAATAGGCAGTGACAGAAACAGTGGGAAGGAGTTGAATGAGTTATGTCACAAGAGAATGGGACATCTACACCATGGAGCACTTAGGATGCTCAAAGAAACCCTAACAAGGGTTCCAAAACTTGGCACGAAACACGATGATGTGCGTAGAGGATTCGTACTTGGGAAGTCTACCAAGGCAACATTTCCAAGAAGTGACAACAGAGCTGATGGCGTGTTAGGACTCATACACTCGGATATTTGTGGCCCAATGTCCACTAGAGCTCTTAGCGGTGCTGAATATTTCGTCACCTTTATTGATGACCATTTCAGGAAAACCTTGATCTTCTTCTTGAAGACTCTTCGATCGTTTCAGAGAGTTTAAAGATCTCGTGGAGAATGCGACAGGGAAGAAGATCAAGGTGCTCCGCTAAGATAATGGTGGAGAATATTTGATAAGGACTTCACAGATTTCTGTGCGAAGGAAGGCGCCAAAAGAGAATGGACAACTCCATATAATCCACAACAAAATGGTGTAGTGGAGCGAAAAAATAGAACCATTGTTGCAGTTGCAATGGCTATGTCATATGACCAGGATCTACCTAGATTTCCATGGGAAGAAGCATGTAACACGACAATATATATTCAGAACAAGACTCATCATAGAGCATTGGGAACGAAAACGCTAGGAGGAGTCTTCATAGGGAAGAACCCATAAGTTAGCCACTTCAGAAGGTTTGGAAGCATTGCTTATTGCCACGTGCCAGATGATAAACAAACCAAACTGGATTAGACTGCAACGAAGGGGTTCTTCGTTGGGTACAACGAAACCTCAAAGGCATACATAATCTACATTCCTAGCAATAGGAAGATAGTAGTAAGGCGAGACGTGAAGTTCATGGAGGACCTAGCTTTCAGGAGATCTTGTGAGATGCCTGCAGGTGATCAGAATCAGTTTGCAGAAGCTCTTTTGGTCCAACAACAGGGGTAACTAGTGGGACAGGCAGGAGGATAGTCATAAGGATCAAATACGGTGACCAACACAAGTATTTCCTCAGGTGCAGGAAATCTGGGGAGTTCTCAACAGATGGAGCAACAGAGATAGGATGAAGAGGAGTTGGCAAAATCTCCCACAACTAGTGGTCGAGCTAGTAGAGAGGTTTGTCAGACATTGAGAGATGCAAAGGAGTTTATTGGAACTCTTAGGACAAGCAAAAGACAACGCAGACAACTTGACAAGTGCCACGCATTGGCGGCCCAAGTTGCAGAACCTTCTAGTTTTCAGGAGGCCGCACAACACCATGTTTGGGTAGATTTCACGGTAGAAGAGTATAACTCTATAATGATGAATGATGTTTGGGAGGTAGTGCCAAGGTCGTACGACAGATCAGTTGTAGGTTCTAGATGGATCTATAAGATCAAATATGCAACAAACTACAGTGTGGAAAAGTACAAGGCTAGGTTCGTAGCAAAGGGGTATGCACAAAAGGAATGGATAGATTATGAGGAGACCTTCGCCCAAGTTGCCAGTTATATCTCTAGCAGCTCAAATGGGATGGCAGATTCACCAGATAGACGTCAAGACAACCTCCCTGAATGGGGTGATAGAGGAAGAAGTGCACATAGAACAACCAAAGGGATTTGAGACTCATGAGAGACACATTCATGTGTGCAGATTGAAGAAAGCTCTATTCGGACTCAAGCAAGCTCCCACGGCATGGTATGGTAGGATTGACAACTATTTGCAGCAGATGGGATTCGTCAAGAGTGACGCGGATCCCAACCTTTACTATTTGATGGTAGAGGGTGAGCCACTCATTCTAGTTTTGTATGTGGATCTCTTTTTGACAGGATCATCAGAGCTCATAGAGGACTACAAGAGGAACCTGGCAGCGAAATTTGACATGAAGTATTTGGGGTTAAGGCACTATTTCCTAGTATTGGAAGTGTGGTAGAGGGATGGGGAGATCTTGTTTGGGCAAGGAAGATACACTACAGATATTTTGAAGAGGTTCAAAATGTAAGATTGCAGACCCATGTCTACGCCCATGATTACCAACTGGAAGAAGACAGATGCATTAGATGACAAGGATGTCGACCCCACCTTGTATAGACAACTCATTGGGTCTCTCATGTATTGGTCAACACTAGGCTAGATATCTGTTTCGCAGTCAATACCCTTAGTCAGTGCATGGTAGAACTGAAGAGGGTACATTGGGTAGCAACGAGGCATATTTTGAGGTATATTTGCGGCACAGTCGTGTATGGGTTGAAATATACACGAGGGGATGACGTCAAACTTTGTGGGTACACAGATGCAGATTGGGTAGGCAGTTTAGTGGACATGAAAAGTACCTCCGGGTATTGCTTCAGTGTTGTATCATGGATGGTTTCTTGGTGTAGTAGGAAGCAGAAGTCAGTAGCACTGAGCTCTGTAGAAGCACAGTATATGGCAACTAGCAGAACTACATGTGAAGCTATATGGCTTCGGAAGCTGCTAGTAAGCTTGTTCAGGCAAAGGATGGAGGCGACCAATGTCTATTGTGATAATCAGAGTTGCATAAAGCTCTCTGAAAATAGAGTGTTTCATGACAGGTCGAAGCACATCAATATTCGATGTCACTTCATCATAAATTGTGTACAACGTGGAGCAGTCGAGCTACAATATGTTCCCACAGAAGAGCAGGTTGCAGATATACTCATGAAAGCTCTAGGGAGAGCTAAGTTCGTTTATTTTAGAGAACATATGGGTATGGTGGAGAACCTATTTTAGTAGCAGGGACAGGCTATTTTGGATGCTTTTCAGTTGCAACAACAACAAATGCAGTGTTGGCAACTGTATGGCAGTGTTAGCAACAACATAGATGCAACATATATCAGAGTTGTGTAGTGGTTGGTGGACAGTATGGCCAGACATTAGCAGCGTGATAGGAGATGATGCGAAGACAAGGTGTGTAGTAGCACTAGAACACATTCCTCGCTAAGAGGGAGTGTTAGCTTTTGTAGCATCAGATGTGTTCTAGCCATGAAATTTGGTGGAGAGGCTAGAATACATGAGATGCAGTGTTGGCAGTAGTATGGCAATGTCAGCAACAACATAGATGCAACATATATCAGAGTTGTGTAGTGGTTGGTGGGTGGTATGGCCAGACATCAGCAGCGTGACAGGAGATGATGCAGAGACAGTGTGTGCAGTAGCACTAGAACGCATTCCTCGCTAAGAGGGAGTGTTAGTTTTTGTAGCATCAGATGTATTCTCACCATGAAATTTGGTGTAGAGGCTAGAATAGATGAGATCTCCAAAACCCAAAAATAGTTTCTGAAAATTTCGCCTAGAAGTGTCTCAATTAGATTATTAACCGATTTTTAAATATTTCCTAAGTCTAAACTTAGGGAATATGGTTAATTAATTAGTACTAATTGAGATAAGGTGAGAATCATCTAGAAACTCACACGAATCGATCCAGAGATGATCCTCGCCATTGATTAAGTTGTAATCTTGGTCGTTGGTGCTCCAACAGTGGATTATAAGAGGAAGTCAATGTGGTGATGGAGAATATACTAGTGCAATAACTTAGTTGCCGAGGCAGTTCCATTTTCTCAGTAGTAGCAGTTTAGCAGAGAAGATAGAGCCAGAGGGTGAGTGGTAGGTGGAAGAGGAGGGAAACAACATTCCGGGAGGAAAATTTCCAATTCCCGGAAGAGGCAAAGGAAGGAAGGCCAAAATTTGCAGAGGGCCAACGTAAGCTCTGCGTAGAGGGTGATGCACGAAGCTCAGTGTAGAGGCTAGGGAGGCAATTTTGGAGGCAAAAAATTGCTGTGGGGTGAGAGAAAATTTTCACGATATTTTTGCCAATATTTTCCTCAGATTAGATTGCCAGATGGGCATCTAAATTATTGTACTCAAAATTGCTGCTGAAGATTAACAATAAAACCCTCATCTGCTGCACCAGTTTTCTCAAGTTGGGTTTTTTTGGGGACAATTGTCTAAAAATAACTGTGTCAAAATTTTTATGTGTGCTAGAATTTCTTAGTTTCCAATATTTTATTTTCCACAGTATTTTTATGGTGAAAACTGCAACTATGATTTTGTTCATTGTTTGTTGTAGCAAATAAACTCCATAATTAAGTTTTCAGTTAGAAGAATAATTTCTAGTAGCTGCAATAGGCAAAATTTCACACTTCTTAGATATGGTTGGCTTGGGACTGGTCTCTTAATAAGACATACATCCTGTGAATGGGGAAGATTGACAAGCTTAGATTGGCTAGTGGGAGGTTCTAAGCTTTTGGTTCCGGGTTGTTGATCAGGATATGGGAAAGGATCCATATCCTCAATATGATTTGGGAGTTGGGGCTCCTTGTAGAGAATGAATGGGGTCCCATTAGGATGCGGACTGGTGGCATATGGCAAATCCATTTGTAATTGTCCACTGATTGATTCCCCACATTTTCTAGACAACAACCTTCCCAAACAACAAAGGAATGGCAGATTCAACAACAGAGGAAAAAGGAATGCTTCCGCTCCTCTTCAAGGAAATGGTCACCGTCCCAAGAGATCAAGAAACACCAGGTATGATGAATCTAATGTTGTTGATAACAAGCAAAAATAATTTTATCTTATATCTTCCCTCTCAACTGCCTCTCCTTCGGACACCTTGGGAAATTGGTTGATTGATAGTGGTACCTCAAGGTACTTCACTGGGTATAAGGAAGCTCTTTCAAATTTGATTGAAAAGGATACAAATTTGGAAATTATCCTTGGAGACAACCACCTATCCCGTGAAGGGAGTTGGGAATGTTACTCTTCAATTGAATCAAGGTAACACCATTCATCTACAAGTACTATATGTACTCGATCTAAAGAAGAACCTAGTATCTATCTCGACAATGGAGGACAAAGGATTCAAGGTGGAATTCATCTATGGAAAGGTATGTGTGTGGAATAAAAATTTCAAAGATGCATTTACACTTGGATTCAGGGTTGATAGCCTATATCAAGTTGGAGGAAGTCCAGTGGGAGCTATGTCTTGCGACATATCACTTCAATCCGAATTATTCCACCGGAGGTTTGCCCATCTACATTATAAGGCTCTACCTTATGTGAGGAAGTGGGTGATAGGTATGCCCGAATTTAAAGTAGAACATGAAGGTGTTTGTCAGGGGTGTGCTGAAGGAAAACATACAAGAGGGCCATTCCCCCCAAGTGATAGCAAGACTACCGACATATTGCAATTGGTTCATTTTGATCTATCTGGTATAATGCCCGTGAACTCTTTAGGAGGATATTTATACTATGCTATCTTTATGGATAATTTCTCTCGTAAGACTTGGATATATTTATTGAAGAAGAAGGACAAAGTATTCTCATGGTTCTGTTCTTTCAAAGCTTTGGTTGAAAATCAAACAGGGAAGAAGATCAAAATGTTGAGGACCGATAATGGAACCGCATATGAATGAAATGAGTTAAATAACTATTGTAGAGAAGCTGGCATTAAGAGGGAGACTGCTACTGCATATACTCCCAAGCAAAATGGTGTTGCTAAAAGGAAGAACCATTCTATTGTAGAAGCCACTCATGCCATGCTTCATGATCAAAGCCTTCCGAAGTTCTTATGGGCCGAAGCTGCAAACGCTGCCGTGTATGTTCAAAATAGATGCCCTCATCAAGCGCTGAACTCCATAACTCCCAAAGAAGTCTTCATCGGTAAGAAACTTGATGTTTCTCACTTTATAATTTTTGGTAGTCCCGTATATTTTCATGTGCCGAAAGAAAAGAGAAGCAAATTGGATGCTTCTGGGAAGAAAGGAACATTTGTGGGCTACAATGAAACTTCGAAGGCATATAGAATCTATGTGCCTGGTCAAAGAGAAGTGGAGATAAGTCATGATGTCACCTTCGATGAGGACGTTGCCCTTGTGAAGATTAGTAACCTTCCTCTTCCAAGGAAGGACAAAGAAGAAGATTCAGGAAAGCAGGGAGAACGACAGGATGAGCCAATGCTCGATGTTGAAGAACCAATGGATCCCATTGATCCATCCCCTCATGAGCCCTCCTCCTTTAGAAGGAGACCCTCATGGCTTAGGGAGACTCTCGAAGATGCCGAGAAGCATGTTGCACCAAGGGGGACATTTCGTGAAAGCAAGAAGCTGAATAGGTACCAAGAGTACTTAATTGCAATGAGAACCATTGTTCAATCTGAGCCTGGCACATTCGATGAAGCTGTGAAGCACCAAGTTTGGAAGGATGCTATGAACGAAGAGTATGAGTCGATTATGAAGAATGATGTCTGGGATGTGGTCCTTAGACCCAAGGACAAATCCGTTGTCACCTCGAAATGGCTCTACAAGATCAAACATGGAGCTGATGGAAGCGTTGAAAAGTACAAGGCTAGATTTGCTGCTCGAGGCTTCTCTCAAAAGGAAGGTGTGGACTGCGATGAAATATTTGCACTTGTTGCCCGATACACCACCATTCGTTTGATTATAGCTCTTGCTGCCTCGCAAGGATGGAATCTACACTAGATGGGTGTCAAGACTGCCTTCTTACATGGTTCAATTAAGGAGGAAGTCTATGTAGAACAACCCGAGGGGTTCGAAGTTCAAGATCGTCAGACACATGTATGCAGGTTGAAGAAAGCCCTCTATGGGTTGAAGCAAGCTCCCCGAGCCTGGTATGAGAGGATCGACAACTATCTGATGAAGCTGGGATTTACGAGAAGTGAAGTTGATCCGAACCTTTATTTTAAAGTTGACAATGATAGACATCTCATCTTGGTACTTTATGTGGATGATCTCTTTCTGACTGGTGCAGACCCTCTTATTCATCAATGTAAGAGGGAGTTGGCTTCCGAATTCAAAATGAAGGACCTAGGATTGATGCATTACGTCCTAGGATTGATGCATTACGTCCTAGGATTGGAGGTTTTTCAAAAGGCAGGTGAGATTTTCATTTCTCAAGGAAAATACATTGTGAAGCTACTTGAAAGATTTGGATGGTGGACTGCAAGTCCATGACTACTCCGATGGAACTTAACTTCAAGAAGTTATGCGGAAGTGCTGCTGGGCCCGATTTGGGAAATCCTTTTGAGTATCGTCAACTTGTGGGGGCCCTGATGTTCTTAGTGAATTCCCGTTCGGACATTTGTTTTCCAGTGAACACATTGAGTCAGTTTATGGTCGAGCCTCATCACATACACTGGATTGCTGCCAAGAATCTCTTGATATATCTCCGGGGCACAATCACCTATGGAATGAGATACACTACCAGAAATGTGAGGCTCCATGGTTATTCTGATGCTGAATGGGCTGGCAGTGTGGTGGATCGTAAACGCACATCTGGATGTTGCTTCTCTCTAGGTTCTGCTTCAATATCTTGGATGAGTAGGAAGTAGAAGTCGGTTGCTTTGAGCACCGCTGAGGCCAAATACATTGCTACTAGTATGGCCTCCTGTGAAGCTATTTCGTTGAGGAAGCTCTTTAATGAGCTGTTTGGACAGGTGCTGGATACCATCGTGATCTATTGCGACAACCAGAGTGGGATTTGTCTTTCTGAGAATCCCGTGTTTCATGACCACTCCAAGCATATTGATATTAGGTACCACTTTATCCGGGATATGGTACAACGGGGAGCAATAAAGCTCCGTTGTATTGGGACTAATGATCAGGTCACAGATATTCTTAGGAAGCCCCTAGGGAAGGTCAAATTCTTAACCTTCCGTGAAAGAGTTGGAGTCGTGGAAAGACTCTCTTATGAGGGTCCTGTATGAGATAGATGTTGAGCTCTAGGAGCTTCGAGGGGCTTGGGGTACTTCTTGGAGCGATGAGCGACCATAGGGTGAGTGGTTCACCTTCCCCTAGTGGTGTGCCATTTACAGGGTGAGTGGTTCACCTTCCCCCTGTGATACCCCATGTTGAGATATGCATAGGATGAGTGGTTCACCTTCTTCTATGGCATATGAGTAAGATGAGTGGTTCACCTTCTCTTGCCAGCACATCGTACCCATGCAGTCTGGGACTCATGGGAAGTACCTCTCATCTGGGCAATGAGTAGGGAAATGAGGATAGGGACCATAGTACTACTGATGGATGCATCGTGTATTACCGTACTCCCTATGCTAGGACGTTTGATATTGATCTGTGATCAATGGAGATTGACTTCGGGTCAGTGGAGAGTAGTATGATACACTCTCGATTATTGGAGACTGACTTCGGGTCAGTGGAGAATGGTATGAAACATTCTCGATCATTTTCATCTTCATTATTTCTTCATGGTTCAACAGAGCAGAGCAGGGATGGTACAGATTGTTAGATAGTTTGGTAGGTGGAGTTCCTCCTAGTTGAGAGGGAGTGTTAAATTTGGCAACTAAGGCCAAACTCCACCTTGGACAACTCATATGATGCATCTTATATTTTTATTGGATTCCTCTCTTTGAGAGGTGTAGGATTGATCTAAAGATCATCTCATTCTGACATGTATAGATGGAATTATGAATTTATTTTGTTTATGGACAAACTAATGTAGGCTCAGAAGCTCAACAGTCACGTCTGTTCATCCTCAATGTTTGCATATAAATAGAAGGTGCCTTTGCCTCATTTGTACATCACTCACCTTCTCACACATCTCTCTCTCCTCTTATGATTTGGTACGGATTTTAGGACAACCTCTCTCCACATGTGCGAAGAAGAAGACTGTTTTCTGCGTTGACTGAATTTCAGGGACAGTTTGACCAAGCATTGACCAGCAACATGGACTTTGTTTGACTACGAATTTGTGGGGTTCTTTCTGTTTGGGCAGGCCACATTTCTAGGGCTAGAAATCAAGGCAGTTCGTACTGTTTGACCAACGTTGACTGCAGAAGGTTTGACTACAATGTTGATTTGGACTACGTTTGACTGAGTATTTTCGGACTGATTTGATTTGCTGTTGGAGGCCGAGTTGACCGAGTTTGACTAAGCTGTTTTGGAAGTCAAAATCTGCCGTGTTGACCAGTGTTGACTTTTTCTTAGGGCTTTCTGTGGTCGCTGTTTAATTGGACAAAATTCACTTTGATTGGGCAATTGAATATTGCATATTGTACTCTCTATCTTTGCTGAACTTTTGAAGAATAATAAGAAGAATTGATCAAAGGGTTTCCCCACATTGGGGTTTGTCCCTAGCTGGCACCATATCTTGTGTCCTCTTGTCTTGGCTTGTCTTCTACTGTTTTATTTATGTTCTATCTGCACTTACTGTCATGTTAATGTGATTGCTAATCTGGAAATTGATATTGGGCTAATAAGAAAATTGAAGTAAATTGCTCTTAAGCATAGAACATATCATTGTTATCTAAAATTAACACTTTCTTTCTAGAGTAGTCATCTTATTCATAATGGACCTTTGACCAATAGTGACATCGTTAGATAGCTTGTCAACCTTTTATGCCAGGGCTAAAACTACTTCCTCAAGTTGAGACTTTGGTTTAGTTTTGGTTTCTATCTTGGCCCATGGATAGTTGAACATCTTAATGTGTGTGGAATTCATGTTTTGTTCAACCTCTATGAAAATCTCCTTTGCTCATCCAAGGTGGTCGGATTTTTATGCTTAAGGGCATATGTCAGATGTCTAGATGTCCATGGGCTCCCTTAATAATCCTTTCTAAGATAATGGCATCAGAAGGTTCAAGTCAATCAAGGATTTCACTAAGAAGTCGTCAAATCTTTGAATGTATTCCTTGACACTTTCTTTATCGAGCTTAGCCATTTGAAGGAACTTATCAAGGTCCATGCATCCATTTAATTCAGAGGCCCACTACTTCTTGAAAACATCTTCAAATTGATCAAAGTTGGCAATTCTTCCTTGAGGCAAGCTAACTTACCAATCCCTAGCATCAACCTCAAATGTCAAGGCAAATAACATCATAACAATATTCTCCTCATCAATATTCCTGGGACATAAAGCCCAAAGGAAGTTGTTCACATGTCCTTCTGCAGAGATAACAACACCTCCATCAAACTTAGATATCCATTCATGGAATTTCTCAGGAAATTAATGAGGAGCACCAGGGAATGCTCTTAAGTTCAAATGTTTCAAGGATGCGAGATTCCACCTCCTAGCCATGGGGATATTGTGATTAGGGTTAGGATTAGGATTGGTATAATTATTAGGGAACAACTACTTATCTGCATGGGTAGGTTGTCTAGTAGGAGAAAGGTTAATTGCACTCCTCCTAGTAGTAGCTCTAGTTCTTGGAGCTATGGTTCTTTCAGGGGTATTCTCTGGAGATTCAGAACTAGTTGATTTAGGAGTCGCCAGAAGAGGATCTATCTTGTCCTCAGAGAAACCACCTCTTCAAATGGGGAGAAGCTTAGATGCTTTAATCTAGAGGAAAGGTAGACTCACTTCCTACCCAACAACATTACCAAATATATTGCCACAAAATCTAGTATGCCTTAGAGAGGAAAACCCTACAAGGCATAAACTAGACTAAGAGACAACAATGGGGTAGTGGCCCACTGTCACCACAACCAAAACCCCTTGGTCTTTATGGACTTACACTGATGGGAGGAGCCCTAGTAGGAAAGAGATCACTTATGTCAGATATTCTAATGTTATTATGTAAGATGACCTCACTAGGAGCTCTTTACGAAAGGCAAAGTTTAGGTCTAATGCTCCACAAGGAGACAATTCACTTTCTTTGATGAGACCTAGGAAAGAAGGCATAATACCAAGGGTTTGATAAATTTGATGTGTTGGAGTTTCCAAAGGTCAAGGCTAAGAGAAAAAGTTTCCAACAATGTTTACTAGCAATGCTAAAGCTCATGAAACTTTCAAGAAAGCCCTTAAGTTGAAGCAAGGCATAACTAGGGTTTCCTTAAGCAAACAAATAGGGAAAGAAAAATATTGATGAAATTGAAGTGGATGCTCACCAAAAGTAGATTTTGTGGCAAATAATATTCCCTTGATGTTTAGGTTCCCCAATAACCAAAACTCTACTTGCCTAGGGATTCACACCAAGCCCTAGTTTCCTAGCATGACATTGAAAGGGCCGAATTAGGAGAGATAAAATATGGGTAAAAGTAGAGTTTGATCACCAACCAACTAGACCAATCCCTTGGCCCTAGGGAATATGGAGTCTAGGATGAGATAGATTAGCCAAAAATGTTTCTAAGGAGGCCGGAATTTGATGCCCTAGGAACGGAATTTCAAGCATTTACCTATGCAATGGAAAAATGGATTTTCATGGGAGAGCTTCTAGGAGTTCACCACTAGGACAATTCATTACATGTTATGTATGAGTAATGCATGCAATATTAATCTAGATACCAATTCAGTTAATCTTCAACAAATTAGGGCACAATTTAGCATAACCTAGAATCAATTATTCCATACATTAGACATAAATAAATAAATATTCGACATTTGAGTGCACTTACAAGATAACATGCAAAATTTCCATCGATTAGACCAAAGAATAACTCCAAAGAATATCCAAGATCCGCTCCAAATATCAAAATACATCAAAGATCTCCAATTCATCCACAACATAACAAGTCCGAATTCCTCTAACGAGGCTGAAAATCCAAGAGGTGTGTTTATGAGAAGTTCAAATAACAAGTTCAAAATTTATATGAGGCATTTGAATGCCTAACTAGCCCCTCTAAACATAAAATAATGGGCAAGTATAGGTCTAAATCACACGCTGATGTAGTAGCCTTTGTGAAATAAAGTAAATCTCCACATGTGCAAGCCAAAACGTTGATGTCATGGCTAGCGAATGCCTCCTTAGGGCTTGCGTTGAGGACCTTGAGTGCCTTGACTTGTGTAAAGGCCCTCTAAATTCACCATCTAGGGGTTGGCTCCTATATCTTTGTCATAATCATCCCGTGGACCCCAATTTTGGGTTTGGGGCCCAAGATGGGTCTCATGGGTCTCCTGGTGGTGTGAATGCTTGATTTTGCTGCAACGTTGAGGTCTTTGAAGATGGTGCTAGCCCTCCCATGTCTCAAGGTATGAGACAAACCTCATCTGGGCTATGCATCAACTGCCTGACCTTGTAATATTGCTAGGCCAGCTAGGGTGGGGATGCTGGTCCAGATGCATCTTCCCATCAATGATATAGGGAAAAGTACAGGGACACTGAAGGTGCCCATGGATATAAATGATGCTCTACAAATGTTGGAGAACCATGGCTCTCAACGCATCACATGTGGGTGTCAATATGCTCCTCTTGTGGACTTAGGCCCCTATTAAGTTTCCCAACCTCATGAAACTACTTGTCAATCACACACAATACCCAGTGCTACAACTTCACCATTAGGTACATATAACCATTTTTGCATCTTAAGTGAACCAAGCTTGAAAGTAATGGGAAAATTAACATTTCTTGTAAGGCCCCCCTTCCAAATTTGGGGCTCTATTCTCGTAATGGTGTTACCTCCCTAGGTAGGAGTGGCTAATGGACGACCCTGTTAGGTGTTTCCAGTGCCTAAGGTGAAATACATGTCCTTAGTCCACCCTTCAATCTCTAGGTTCCATGTCAGTAATGATGGAATGGAGGGGAAGTGTGAAATTATTTTAATTGCAGTATTTGGAAATTTAATCTTCAAACTTATGTTATTTATTTATCTTCAGAAATTAATTCGACAAATAAAAATTAATTCACTACTGCAATCTTCACAAATCAATACAGGAACTGAGAAATAATGCACACATACAAAATTATTGACACCAAGATTTTGGACAGTAGTCCCTGGAAAAACCATAACATGGGGAAAACCAATTCTGCAGATGAGGGTTTACATTATTAATTCTTTAGAGAAATTGAGAAATATAACAATTGCTTTCCTTTCATTGGCAAGCCTCTGGCATACAATTTTCTCCACTGGCAAATCAATCTGGAAACCCAAGTTTCCTTTGCAAAATAAACTTGGCCTCCTTAGTGCAATTTAGATTCCTTGCCTTCTCTATGCACTGGCAAAACTAGAAATGATTGTGGCTCCCTTTGGAACTCGCACTACTCTTGGAAATCACTTCCGACAATGATCTTTGCCTTTTGCAAAGCTATTGAGCAATTTACACCTCCTACGACACTTGTCTTCGGCAATTGGAAATTAATCTCTGCCTAGCTCTGGGCACTGGCTTATTGTACCCTCTTGGTATGGTCTCTCTGCAGATAAATTCGGCCTTCCTTCTTGTCATTGGAATGTTGGAATCACTGTGGAGAACTTCTCCAAAAATTCTCTTCCCAATCTCTCTGCTGAAACCCCATTGTTGGTGTCTCTCTCTATGCCCTTGCTCTCATTGCAAATTGTACCACTAAGCTCCCTCTATGCCCTTGCTCTCATTGCAAATTGTACCATTGAGGATCTTTGTTGTTCTCCAAAGCCCCATCGAATTGCTCTTATAATCTCTCATTGAACAATCAATGACCACAATCTAATCACAATAGATGGCTAAGATCATCTTGACCCCATTAAGTGACTTTTCTAGAAGTCTCTAGAGAAAAATCCATTTTCCTCAATTAATCTGATTTAATTAACCAATTCTCCTAAGTTAGACTTAGGAAAATAATTAATAATTGGCTAATTAATCTAATTGACGTGTTTCTTGTGAAACGTTTTTTGGGTATTGAAGAAAATGTTTTCCTTAGTCTCATAGACACCATAGAGACTAGAACATCTGTCCACTGTTACCAAAAACTGACACTCCCTCTTAGCGAGGAAGGTGTTCTCCACTACTCCCAACTTATCGCTGAAGTAGGCAAACTTTGCCTCACCCAAGGCCTTAATCTGAATATTCACAACCTGCTGATTTGTGGGAACATGTTGTAGCCGAATTGATCCAAGCTGTACACATTCTTTGATGAAGTGGTAATTGATGTCGGTATGCTTCAACCTATCATGAAAGATTGGATTCTCAGAGAGCCTGATGCAACTTTGATTATCACTTATTGTATGATTTTGATATGGTTAACTTCATGCTTCTATAGATTTGGTTGTACTTGCTATCTAAGTCGTGCAGGTACATAATCTTCAAGATGGTGAAGATGTTCATAAGTAAAGTTGATATGATAAGCATGATGAAGGAAATGATTTGAATGATGATGATCAATATGAATTTGATACGAAGGATGGAAGCCATGAAAGATTCTCCAATATCATAAGAAGAAGTTGATCTCCCTAAGTTAAGAGGGAGTTTGGATAGAACAAATCTCCCTAGTGAAGAGGGAGGACATATCATAATCTTGATGGATACCTTGAAAGAAGAAATTGGAGAATGCATTTTGAGATGCTGCTGAAAGAAGGAAAGCAGGATCCGATTGTCGAATATGTTGCTCCATGTGAAGTAGGGAAGAAAGTCATATGGTTGAGGAATCTTGTGTCAAGATTTGTTTAAAAGTCTCTAAGTCCTACTGTAAGAAGCAACATCAAGTGGTCTGAAAAACCCTGAAGGTTTGTGTTTACTTATGTACATGTGAAATTTTGTTACTGATTGGGGTTGTGTAGGAATTTACAGGGTAAGTTCCTCAGACAGAACACCAAAGGACACCGCTCACAAACAGATCACACATCAATACACCAGTGTTCTTGACGTGGTTAAAACCCTCAAAGAGGGAAACAGTCCACGGCCTGAGCCAATGCAGCCACTTCAGGCAATTTATTAATGTAAAAGAAAGAAAATTTACATAAGCATCTCTCATGAATGGTCACCCTACAAATGACCCTCCATGCCCTTTAAATAAAGATCATGGACCAATTAGGTGTTGAGCCATGGATCAACTGTCGGTAATACTGAGAAGAGAATGAACCGTTAGATCACTTCATGTCTAGAACATATCGTGACCGTCAGATTGTATGTTACAAATGTACATAGTAAAGAAACACACTTTACCTAACTCTACAATAGGCCAAGTTACACTTAACTATTTCCTATTTGTCGGAATATCCTAACATCCCCCCTTAAGAACAACTTGGGATAGGATTGAAGGATGTACAAATATGACACAATAAGAGAAGGAAGGAGGCATTAGAACCTATTCCCCCTTAATGACAACTTCTTGAACTCCAACCATAAATCAAAGTTTAATAAACTTCGCCTCTGTGAGAGCCTTTGTAAAGATGTCTGCAACTTGATCATCGGTTGAACAATATTGCACTTCAAGAACATGGTCATGAATGAGCTTTCTGATGAAGCGCATGTGTAGTACAATGTGTTTGCCGCGTTGATGTTGGACTGGATCTTTGCATAATTGAATGACACTCTGATTATCACACCAAAGTGTAGTCGGGTGCTGCTGCTGAAAGCCAAACTCTGACAGGATCTGACGAAGCCACAGGGATTCCTTACTAGCTTCTAGGACGCCATGATACTCTGCTTCTGCTGAAGAAAGAGAAATGGCACTTTGTTTCTTGCAAGCCCATGTGATAGGTCCAGAACCAAGAGTGAAGACATAACCTACGGTAGACTTCTGATCATCAGGGTCACCAACCCAATCGGAATCAGTGAAACCAACCAATAGAGGAGATGCTTCTGCACTGTAATGAATCCCAAACTGAACTGTACCTTGAACATAACGAAGTATTCTTTTAGTGGCTTTCCAATGACTTTCATGTGGGTTTTGCATAAATCAAGCAATAAGGCCAACAACAAAGGAAAGGTCGGGACAGGTATGGGTCAGATACAAAAGTTTTCCTACATGCTGATGATATAAGGTAGCATCAACTTCAGGGGAAGTACAAGTGATTGAAACTTTGGCTCCACACTGAAAGGGAGAAGGGGCTGGCTTACAATCTTCATGTGAAAGTGGCGTAGAAGATCACAGGCATACTTGGACTGGGAAAGGGAAATACCTTCTTTGGATTGCAAGACTTGAAGACCAAGAAAATAATGCAAGTGTCATAAGTCTATCATTTCAAACTGCTATTTAAGCTAGACTTCACATGGTTCATAAGGTTGGGATCACTACCAGTAAGGATAAGATCATCAACATAAAGAACAAGAATGATAAGAGACTTACCCAGTTTTTTGGTGTAGACAGTATTGTCAAAATGACACCTAGAAAAGCCAGCATCTAAAAGAAAGCTATCCATTTTGGCATACCAAGCCCTACGGGCTTGCTTGAGACCATAAAGGGATTTCTTAAGTCGACATACAAGGCTGGAGTCTGTTTGTATAGAGCTAGGAGGTTGTTCCATATAGATTTCTTCGTGCAAGTCCCCATGCAAGAAGGCAAATTTAACATCCATCTGATGGACTTCCCATTTGAAAGAGGCAACAAGGGAAAGAACAAGGCGGATAGAGTTCATTTTGGCAACATGGGAGAAAGTTTCAGTATAGTCAATGCCTTCAACTTGTGAAAAACCCTTAGCAACGAGACAAGCTTTATGTTTATCAACTTTTCCGTCTGGTCCAAACTTGGCTCTGTAAACCCATTTGCATCTAAAAAGTTTTCATCCCTTTGGAAGAGGAACAAGATCCCGTTTATCATTTTCCAATAATGAACGATATTCTTCATTCATAGTTGTGTCCCAATCTGGATGGCTTGAAGCTTTTGCGAAGGTGTCAAGATCATAATTCGCTGAAGCTTGATGCAGTAAAGAAGAGGCTCTATCGAACTGGGAACGTGTACGTCGCTGATCTGTAGGATCACCTGCTGCATCCTGAGTAGCACAGACCCATTTTGGAAGCTGAGGAGCTGAAGGAGGATCCTGAGAAGGTGGGGGAGGATTGTCATCCTCGCTGTCATCCTTTGAAGAAGAAATATTTTTAGAAGTAAAAGGGATAGAGAGAGGTGGCACATCTGCCGAACTAGGTTCGTAGGCCTAAAGCTTAGGTTCTAAAGCTTTATGTTTCTCATCTGGAATATGGGCCCATTCTTCACTTCCAAAAACACGAAAGTGAATTACATCTGGTTTAATTGAGCTCCATGCTTCTTCTGGAGTGATATTCTTTAAAACCTTAGTAGGAGTGCGATTTACTATGTAATTTGCACAGTTAATTGCTTTTGCCCAAAAATTAAGACTAAGTCCTTTAGATTGAAGCGTACAATTAGCCATTTCCTTTAAGGTGTGATTCTTCCTTTCAGCTACACCATTTTGTTGTGGAGTATATGGAACAATATGTTGCATTTGAATTCCATGCCCAGTGCAAAGTTGATGAATTTGTTGTTAACATATTCTCCGCCATTATCAGATCTTAGCTTAAGAATTTGATGTCCAGATTGTTTCTCAACAAAGGCCTTAAAGGCCAAGAACATGTTAAATACTTCACTCCTGAGTTTTAAGAATCATCAACAATCCCAGTAGCTAAAATCTGTTTAGGATCTCTTAGGTCCTTAATTACAACATCATGAGGTGAGAATTCAATGATTTTATCTTCATTTGAAAGAGTTATCTGATACACAAATAAAAGGTTGCAAGATAAGGTTGGAACACATAATACATCATTAAATTGACCATTGTCTAGATGAATGGTTCCAGTCCCTACGACACTAAGAGATTTATCATCACCAACATATATATTTTTGGTGTTACAATCATTTAAAGAAGAAAACATGCCTTTGTTTTTGGCCATGTGATAAGCAGCTCCAGAATCAATGAGCCATTCATGAGAATGAGAAGAAGAAGATACATTTAGTGCATAACTAGACCGAGATGTTTGACAACCACATGGAGAAAGAGCAATTCCTGAAGATGAAGTTGAAGTTGAAGAGTGCTCCAAATGGATGTTATGCTTCTTCATTGCTGCTTCCAAGGCTTCCATCTTCTTAAAGATTTTGGATTCTAAGTGGCCATCTTGATTACAAAAGTTGCAATGTCTATTAGTCTTCTTCCCTTTGTTTTTATTTGCCTTATCATTTTGTTGAATTGATTTTTCATTTTGAGACTGAAATTGCTTGGGACCCTTGTTTGGTTTAGGATCATTCTTTTTAGGATACTGCTTAGGATCTTTTGAATTTGGTTGTTGCTGGGCGGCTAAGGCTTTCTTAGAAGAGTTTCCAAGATTAAAAAGACCAAGATGTAAGAGTTTCTGTTGTTCTCTTATTAAGGAATCACAAAAGGCATCAAAAGAGGGGGACTTGTAGTCTTGTCCTTGAGAAATAAATGCTTCTTTAGTAGAATGGAAGGTGGAAATAAACACAGAGTAGGTTGGTCCCAACTTAGTAAGAATGGAATAGATAAGGCTACCATCTTCTTTTTTAACCTTAACACCTTCCAAGAGAAGTCTAAGGGTCTTGAACTTGGACAAAAAATCTTCAAAGGAAGAAAAATTATTGGGGTCCAATAATTTTTCGAGCTGATGGCTCTAATTTCATTTTTAATTTCAAAAACTTTAGTGAGTTGTTTCATTGCTTCATTAGGGGTATCAAGTTTTGCGATGTGGAATCTAAGGTTTGGAGAAATAGACATCCCTATCAACCCACGTGCTTGATCTTGCCTATTCCCATTTGGCTGCCTTATCTTCATCTTTAGGTTTAGTTTCTTGGCCTGAGGCTATTCTGTAAAGACCTTTACTTCGAAGTAAATCCACAATGTAGGACCACCATTGGAAGTAGTTGTTGCTGTCAAGAATAACTTGGCATGGACTTTCCATTTTAATAGAAACTGAAGATGTAGATGCTGAAACTAAGTGTTCCAATGGAAGATCTCGAAAAATTAGGCTGATTAAAAAAAACGGCTCTCAAAAAGGTTTCCGGATGAAGAAGTTATGGCTTTTTGAAGAAAAGTTGTTGAAGATGCCGACGAAGTGTGTGAATTTGCGGAAGTGAATGATAATGTTATATATTAAAAAAAGTCCCCCCCCCCTTCCAAACTTATTCTAATTAGTTCACCTTAAAAAAAGATTTTATGTGACCCACTTTTATAAATAAATGAAAGTCATTTTTACAATGGTACTTTATGAGCTACCCTCTAAATTGTAACTTAAATAAAAGATAAAGAGACTTTAGAATTATAAGTGACTCACTTTTTATAATGGGCCAGAACACTTTTACAAAAGTAATTTTGAAACATAAGTTACATGTGCTTTTTGAAAAAGTAACTCAACAAAAAGAAAGACTTGAACTCAAGACCTTTATTCTCATAAAGTAAATTTGGACCAAGTGAGCTAGTTTAAAAGGTTAGTAAGTTTTGGAAAAGAGGAGGGGGGTTTTTTTTTTAGTCACTGGAGCTTTGGGGTGTGTGCTTACTTGAAAAATCTATTTTTGCCTACAAAACAAAAAACCACACAACCCAACACGGACTTACAAAAAGATCAAAACCTTATGGCTTTAAGTTAGCGTTCGCCAGAAACTAAGTATTTTCGTCCATGTTTTCAATTTTCCGAGATCACACTAAGGTGCGGCGGAAAAGAGCATACACATGAGAAAAACCCTTTCTTTTTGTTTCTGATTTGCCCAGATCTCACAGAGTCTCAGGGCAAAGAGCATACACAGAAATGAAAGGTATAGATCCGGTAATAAAAAACAAAGAGCTAAATAAACTGAAATAAATAGAGAGGTGAATAACTAAAACTGCAAATAAAGACTGTATACGTCCAAATCTTAAAAAATGACGTAGCTAGGGCTACCGGAAACCTTTTCACGTGAAACGAAAGGGGTTCCTCACTGGAACAGATGCTCCTAACACAATAGAGTAGTCTTCTTAGCCTGAAAGCAATCAGAAACAATAGATCTAGGAAACGACAGTCACATGCACTTGTATCGGCTTCGGATTTGGATCACCAATGGAGCCGGCCCTCAAATAGCTTTGATACCATGTAGGAATTTACAGGGTAAGTTCCTCAGACAGAACACCAAAGGACACTGCTCACAAACAGATCACAGATTAATACACCATTATTATTGACGTGGTTAAAACCCTCAAAGAGGGAAACAGTCCACGGCCGAAGCCAACGCGGCCACTTTAGGCAATCTATTAATGTAAAAGAAAGAAAATTTACATAAGCTTCTCTCATGAATGGTCACCTTACAAATGACCCTCCTTGCTCTTTAAATAGATCATGGACCAATCGGGTGTTAAGCCACGGATCAAGTGTCAGTAATACTGAGGAGAGAATGAACCGTCAGATCACTTCATGTCTAGAACATATCGTGACCGTCGGATTGTAAGTTACAAATGTACGTAGTAAAGAAACACACTTTACCTAACTCTACCTTAGACCAAGTTATACTTAAATATTTCCTATGTGTCGGAATATCCTAACAGGTTGTGTTTGTAGAGGTAAATCTCTTGGAGGTTTGATAACATGTTTTACATGATGTTTATTGATCAATTTGATCGGGAAAGATTTGTTACCGATCAATTTGATCAGGAGAGATTTGTTACTGATCTGTTTGATCGAGGAGGATTTGCTACCAATTGAAATAATTGAGAGTGTGGAGGCTTTGTGGGTAAGACACATTGCCTAGGAGGACATTTGGCCACCACTTTGTGTTGATGTCTGGATGTTGAAGTAGGGAGGGTGGTGTTGGTCATAGAGGTTTGATCTCGGTTATGCATCTGGATTCCTGGGTTTATGGTTAGCAAGTAAACCTGATGGTACCTAGAGAGGCTGAAAGCTTTAGTCCATCTTAGTCCTAGTCGGATAGATTGCCCTAGTTAGGAATCTAGTCCGTGGCACTATGAGTGCTTAAACTGTTGGAGGACCTTGGATAGATTGACCTGGTCAGGAATCTAGTCCATGGTATTGTGGTGCCTAAACTCTTCATAGTTCATATAGTTTGAGATCTTCCTTGTACTTGTTATGAATACCTCCCTAGTTAAGGAGTGTTGAAGAATGTAACTAGGTTCGATCGTCAGAAATGTATTTGAGTCATTATGTAATGTACTTATGAAAAAGAATGAAAATAAAATTTTATTATTATTATTATGAATTATTAAAGCATGGGTTTCATGCTTGGGTCATCATGTTTTAGGTCAGAGTCCCCATTGAGGACTTCTAGGATTTGTGCTGAGTCATTAGAGTCATTGTACATTTAATAAGACCCTTCTTGGGCTTTTGAATCATGTAAAATGAATTATTTTTGAGTCCAAAATGAATTTTGTCACCTCCACACCAAGTCGGCCTCAAGAAGATCAAGTCTGCCTTAAGGGTAATTCGACCTCACCAGAAGTCTATATATTACAGCAGTTTTATTCATTTGGAGGACAACGTCTCACACAAGTTTGATCTCCTAGAAGAAGCCGTGAAAAAGTGCGAAGTTGCAGTGGAAGAAGGAGAATTGCAGGATCAAAGGTTTTGGGTTATCTCTCCCTCGCAAACGTGTGATTTCCTAGGCTACGACATCGAGGTTGAAGTTCTGTTACGGCATGAAGAAGTTTTGTTATGACATCAAGAAGTTTTGTTATGACATCAAGAAGTTCTGTTACGACATCAAGGGTGAAGTACAACATCAAGGTTGAAGTACGGCATCAAAGGTCGAAGTATGACATCAAGTTCGAAGTGCTGCTTCAAGGTAGAGGTGCTGCTTCAAGGTTGAAGTTGTTGCATTAAGATCAAAGTTGCTAGGTCGAAGATACTACTGCATCGAAGCGCTGCTGTTGCTACTACTGCATCTAGGTCGAAGATAGTACTGGAAAGTGATCATCTGTTGAAAAGGAAAGTGCTGACTTGGTGTGGAGAACGTCTATGTCTATGTCAAGAGTTTTGGATTATCTCAGGAAAACTATTGAAGGAAGAGTTGTTCACTGGATTTTCCCCAAGATTGGTGCTTTGCCCTGGTTGTCCGCCTACATCTGGTGTCGTTGATCTTCGTGCTATTGTTTTGGTATTTGCTTGATGAACTTGTTAATTTTTACAATTGTGGTCAAATTCCACCTTGGACAGCTCAAATGACTTAGATAATGATTGCATTTGATTCCTCTTTTCGAGAGGACCAAAATCGTCCTAAAGATCACCTTATTTGGTCAAGTGGAAGTTGAGTTTTGAATTATTTTATTCATACATGTATTATGGAATGGGTCGGCCTTAACCACATGTGTAACTGCTTAGGTCGGCCTCAACCTGAAGTGGACCCTCATGAAAACCTATAAATAGAAGAGACCTCAAGCTCATTTGGACACATTGAACGAGCCATCTTCTCTTCCCTTATTGCCTTAGTTCGTATAGGTCTGTCGGAGGAAAGTTCGCACAAGGGTAATATCAGGGTCGAAGCTCACACTGATCTAGGGTTTTCTAGATCTCGGACGTTGGCATAGAACTGGACATTTTAGTCCCTGGATGCTGGCACAGTGTGTTATGGGAGCGTCCAGAGAGCCTTGGATGCTGACACAATGGATTATGAGAGCGTCTAGGGCTTCAGAGATAGATCAGGTTGTATTAATCCCCGGATGCTCGCACATAGTGGTCCTGAGAGTGTCTGGGCTGCCATAGACACTCGCACAACAGCCTTATGAATGCGTCTAAGGCTTGAAGCAGGTTTGGGTATGTTTGTCCCTGGACACCCTCATCCAGTTCACCTGAGAGCGTCCAGATCTGTTCCGGACACAATCATCCAGTTATGCAAAGAGTGTCTAGATTTGCTATCAATGCTCGCACAGCTCGTCCTTGCGTCCAGCACTCATGGATGAGATTCATGTATTTCGAAGATTCCACTCAGTGACAACAATGTTCAACAGTTGTCTACACTTAGTGACCACACACTTCAACCCTTAGAATCAGGGTTTTGACTATAAGCATCATTAGATCCGTTTCATGGATATCATAGTTGTTTTGTTGTATAGATAAAGTTATGGATCATTATACTCTCTTTTGTTGAATCATTTGATGATGATTTAAGAAGAAGAAGATTTGCAAGGGTTTTCCCCATAGTGGGTTTTGCCTTGGTCTCGGACCAATCCTGGTGTCTCTATGTGTGTGCATGCTTTTCTTCGATTGTTCCTTAATGTTCCGTTGCATTGATGATGATGATGATGTTGTTCTTTCTATATAATTGCATATGCTGATGAATAATGGTGTAGATTTGAATAATGTAATGATGATATGGGGTGAACTTAATGTATTAATGAAGAAATGCAATTATCAAAGCAAATAACTATGTAGCCCTATGAAAATTAGCAGAAGTAAGATAAAAGAACATAAGAAAGTTAATAAGAACACAAGAATCTCACAAATAATTATCAAGTATAAGAAAATCTTTTTGCCTTTTCGATTTTCTAACAATATATACCCTTTTATGTGGTTGAATTACCCTCATGTAGGCCGACTTGATCAGGTAAGGGCCGACTTGGTGTGGAGGTGGCACATGACTTATTTTACTCAATAGTAATTCTTTTTACATGATTCAAAAGCCCAAGAAGGGTCCCTTTAAATGGACAATGACTCTAATGACTTGATATATAAGACCTAGAAGTCCTCAACGGGTACTTTGACATAAAACATGATGACCCAAGCATAAAACCCATGCTTTATTAAACCATAATAATAATAATAATAAAAAGTTTCTTTTTCTTTCTTTTGATAAATACATTTCATTATGACTCAAATATAATTATGAAGATCAAACCTCGTTACATTCTTCAACAATCCCCTCTTAACTAGGGAGTTATTCATACTTACACATATATATATACAAGTACATTGAAGATCTCAAAACACATGAACCAAGAATAGTTTAGGCACTTACCGTGCCACGGACTATATTCCTGACCATGGCAATCTATCCGGGTGGGACTAACATGGACTAAAGCTTTCAACCTCTCTAGGTACCATTAGGCTTGCTATAACCATCAACCCAGGGAACTAGGTGCATAATGCAAGGTTAGAGCTCTATGACCAACACCACCCTCCCTACTTAGGGAACTAGACATAAACACACAGGCCGACCATATGTCATCCCAGGCGTACACAATGCCTCAACACATCAAATCTCTCCTGACCAAACATATCGGTAACATTGAGCGTGCTTTCAAAACTTCAAGATATTTACCTGAACAATCAAAACCCCAATCAGTAAAAAACTTTCAAATATACATAAGTAAACATAGAACCTCGAGGTTTTCAATCATTTTGATGTTGCTTCACAATTTATCATGGTAGGACTTAAAGGCCTTCCAAACAAATCTTGACAGAAGATTCCTCAATCATATAGCTTCCTTCCCTACTTCACATGCAACAACATATTCTACAACCGTATCCTGCTTTCCTTCTTTCAGCAACTCCTTAATATACATTCTCCAATTTCTTCTTCAAGGTATCCATCATGACTATAATATGCCTTCCCTCTCAACTTGGGAGATATGCCCTTTCTTTTATCCAGTCTTCCTCTTAACCTAGGGAGATCAACTTCTTTCTATGATATTGGAGAATTTTTCATGGCTTCCATTCTTCTTTGATCATTATCATTCATATAACTTCCTTCATCATGCTTATCAATCAAATCAACTTTACTTACGAATATCCTTAGCAACTTGAAGATTATGTACTTGCACAACTTAGACAACAAGTACAACCAAATACATACATAGAAGCATGAACTTAACTATATCATAATCATGGAAGTTTTAGATATCAAATTCCTAAACTTAGTTTCATAGTCAACAAGAGACACATATTTTTAAACTTCAACTTTTTTTTTTTGCTCGGGTTAGGTTATAAACCTTAGATCACATCAATAACTTAATCAAGATATTAGTTTCATTATATCTAGGGCCTCAATATTTCTTCTAGAGATATGACATGCTCTACTATAATATATTGCAAACTCTAGAAGCAATTTAAACACGTATAGTTCTATAATGTATCCAACAACTTAGAATCCATATGTTAGACTTCTACTAGGATATAATGCAAACTGTAGATTCCATCTTTGAGACACTACACCTTAGATGTCAACATTCAAAACCAATCACAACACAATCTAAGGTTTCAACTAAATGACCAACTTCTACTAAGGTTTGTTGTATACCCTAGATTTTATCATAATGGAAACAATATCACCATATCCTAGAATATCAAACTTCGACTGGCGCTTAGTGACAAACCCTAGAACTTATGAACATCAACAATAAGGTTAGCATATATACATATCTAGGATAATCATACATAAGCATATCATAACATATATATTGGATAAACCCAAGACACAAATTTAAAGTCAGACATATAATGATCTTGATTTGGCTAGGGTTTTGATCAGACAGACAAACATACACCGAGCGTTTCATTCCTAGGAGATTACTCTCGATACATAAGGGTTTTTCTTATAAACCCTAATTTACCAAAACGTCAAGGTCTAGGAATACACGACCCTAAAGGACTAGGGTTTCCATAACAATACTAAGACACCAAACATGACATTATCATCAAAACCCCAAAATATCAAAAGAATAATATTTCTAGATTTCATCAATAACCCTAAGTAGACTAGGGTTTTTCACATTAGCATACCCTTAGGTTAGGGTTTTACAGAGAGCCTTTTAGGGTTCTGCAAACATGATGTTTTTAATGAGGGTAGATTCAGTCTAATGATTAATCAACCAAACAAGAATCTCTATGATTCAAAGGTCCTAGGCATAACACTTGTTAGTAATGTCAAGCAGATTAAAGTGAAGAGAACAAAACTTATGATCTAAAACATACCTTTGAGTTGTTTTCTAGAAAAACCTGATAGGACATCAATTCCAATGCTTTATCTTGTGAGATATTCTCCATAGCCCTTGAGCATATCAACAAGCTTTTCCCAAACAAGGAAAATATAAAAGAAATGTTATTAGCATCTAGTATAAACACATCTAGATAAGAAAATGAAAACTAAATATAAAAGATAATACAAGGAGTAAGATACTTATTTTTGGAAAAATGGTGAGGGCTTCCTCTTGATCCAATCTCAAGGGATACCTATAAATTTAACAAAACAATTCAACAATTTTTTTCCAAAGCATGTTAAACCTATAAATACTAAAAATCAAAATACAAAACAATTCAAAAACTTAGAGTAGAGGGATAGAGTCTCTAAGAGTCCTAGAAAATAAGTCTTTGACTTCATATTCTTCCTTCTTGTTCTTCTTTGGTGGTCCTTCTTCGACAACATTTGCTTGATCCCTGTTTCTCTTTCTATTTCTTGGATTCTCAAGACAATTGCTTCTACAGTGACCCATCTTGTGACAATTGTAGAGTTCAAGCTTTGATAGGTCTATCTTCCTTCTAGGTCCTTTAGACTTCTTCAAGGTTCCTTTGTTCTTGTGATGAGCGGAATAAGCATTTGAAACTTTCTCCTCTTCATTCTCTTTGTTGCTTACTAATGAAATTTTGACGTCTTTTTGACTACATGCATCCCATAATTGTTCGAATGTAGGAGTTTCCTTCCAACTGTTGAGACCTAATGAAAAGACACTCCAAGATGTTGGTAATCCTAGAAGTGCAGTGATTACAAGCTCCTTTTTAGGTACTATCTCATCGATTGCCTGGAGTTCGTCTCTGATTCTAGCTATTCTTACAAAGAAGGACGCTACAGTGTCTTCCTTTGTCATCTTTATAGTTCTCAGTTCAGTCTTAAGACTTGCTATTTGACCAAGATTCTTGATTGTGAATAATTTGGATAATGCCTCATACATCTCTTGAGCAGAACCAATGTTGGATATATATGGGATGAGGTTATCCTTTATTCCATCCACCATCAGGGTCATGGACAATATCTCTGTTTCTATGAACTTTGCCTTTTCTACATCACTTGACTCATTTGTAGGCTTCTTTACTTTTCCTTTGATTAGATCCAAGACTTTATTCTTCTTGAGGATGAGATCTATTCTCTTTTTCCATGCCCTGTAATTGGATGCTCCTTCTAATTTGTTTTCTCCCTTCATTGAGTTAGACGTGTTCTTGAAGATGGTAGGCTTGACTTCTTATATGATCCTTTTCCTTGACGACCCTTTATTCAAACTTTAAACCTCCTTATTCTGCTTTCAATAGATCTTCAAGCTGCTTTTTTCCTTCTTCTTCACCTTAGCTTTGATACCGTGTTGGAACATCAGAAAGGAATAATTTTTTTCTTTATGTTGATAATTACTTGTGATATTCTTACGTTCTTATTAACTTTATTGTGTTCTTCTTTTATCTTAGTTCATCAAGCAATTATCAATAACCATAACATGAAGATCAAAGACATCAGATGTAGGCAGACAGGCAGTGCAAAACCCCTATACAAGGAAACCTAGTCAACAACTCTTCCTTTAATAGTTTCACGAGATGATCCAAGACTCCTTGACCTAGACACAAACTTCCTCCAATCACCAAGTCAACCCTTCTTTTTTTCTGCAGATGATAGTCTTCCAGCAACAACTTCGACCTAGCACTTCGATCTAGTAGCAACAAACTTTTGACTTCCCCAACAACAAAACTTCGATCTTCCCAGCAGAAGAAATTCAACCAACAAATCTAGAACTTCGACCTTCCCAGCAACAAAATTTCGATCCAGTAAATAGCCCAGTAAATCCGCACATGTGAGAGAGAGACAACCCAGAAACTTCGATTTTCCTTTTCCAGCAAATCTCCTCCTACTTCTGCAACTTCGCACTTTTTCTGC
>APFE031454302.1:2117-22440 GCA_000404065.3 Pinus taeda
AAAAAAAAAAACTAAAATATTTTGAGAAGGCTTAACAAAAAATTGAAATTTTCATTTTGGTGACTTTTGCAGTGTTCATGTTCCATTTCTCTATGGCTAAATGCACTTAAATGTTTAGTTAAAGTTAGCTATGTGAAAGTGGCAACCGATCATCATTTAAATTCTATGATCTTTTAAAGCATTTAATTTTTCTTAAAGTTTAATTGCTGGATCATCGTTAAAGCATTGTGAATTTACTGGATATCTTGCATTGCTTGGGTTATTTGATGATAAATGTTTGTTTTACATGGTTCATATTTCTGCAACATCTAATCATTTAATCATTAACTCCATAAGGCACTGGTCTATAAACTTAATAAAATCAATTAAGTTCTTGTTTCCTCTCGTGTCTCCCAACCCAACTGGTCCCCATTTGGTCATCCATTATCCCATAGGGTCTACCCCCCTTAGCCACGGGAGACAGGCTTAAACAGAGAGATCGAGGATCAGGGTGACAGCCCTCGGTCTGAGCGTTGTCGTGACAATTTGTGCGACAACAGGGTAGAAGATCCACTAGATGGATGTAAAAAAAACATTCCTCAATGGATTTAATGAGGAGGAGGTGTACATCGAGCAACCAAAAGGCTTTGAGACGTTTGGTCGAGAGTCTCATGTATGCAGACTCAAACAACCATTGTGCAGTCTCAAACAAGCACCCTGTGCTTGGTACACTAGGATCGATAGCTATCTCACTAGTTTGGGCTTCACCAAAAGTGAAGCGGATGCAAAACTCTATCATATCTTGGTAGAAGGTGAATTTCTCATTATTGTCTTATATGTTGATGATTTAATTTTAATTGGTGATGAACAGTTGATCAGATCTTGCAAGGAGGACCTTCCAAGGGAGTTTGAAATGAAAGACATGGGTCTCATGCACTACATCCTCAATTTGGAAATATGGCAAGGTGATGGGGAACTGTTTGTCTCTCAAGGCGCCAAGTATGCCAACAAAATACTTCAGAAATTCTACATGGAGAGTTATAAACCCATGGAGACACCTCTAGCAACCAACTGGAGGAAGGAGGATGTCACTTCAGGTGAGGAAGTGGATGCTACCATTTATCAACAGTTAGTGGGTTCACTCATGTATCTTGTGGACACACAACCAGATATGTGCTATGCAGTCAACTAGCTGAGCCAAGTTATGGTTAGGCCAACCAAATTATTTTGGAAGGCAACTAAGCATGTTTTACGGTACCTCAAAGGCACAACCCAGTTTGGACTATGGTACAAACGGACAGAGGGAGTGAAGCTGTGTGGCTTCACAGATGCATATTGGGCGAGGAGTCCATAAGACCGAAAGAGTACATCACGTAGTGTTGGGTCCGCAACTGTTCCCTAGTACAGCAAGAAGCAAAGATCTGTGTCATCGACAGAAGCAGAATACATGGCTGCAAGTCAAGCAACATGTGAGGCGATTTGGATGAGAAAGATACTTGTCGGATTGTTTAGTCAGATGATGGATCCAACTGTGATCTACTGTGATAGTCAGAGTTGCATCAAGCTCTTTGAGAATCATGTTTTTCACGATCGATCCAAGCATATAGATATTCAGTATCACCATTTACGGGACTGTGTGCAAATGCAGATAATGTTGTTCCAATACATTCTGATAGAGGAACAAGATACTAACATTTTGACAAAGGCCTTGTCAAGAGGGAAGTTCGAATTCCACAGGTGTAGGATAGGGGTGGTTGATAATCCCTTTTTTGTTGAGAGGGATTGTTGAAAAAATGCAGCAAGAAATTCTCAATTTGATTTTGCCTTGATTAAATTGAGAAAAATTGAATTTCCACATCAACAGATAACTTGGAAGCAATTAACTTGTGTGACATGGCTTGTGTCACCTAGTTTACTCTATAAATTCGAGTTGGAGGAGTTAGAGTTTAGTTAAGCATGTGTGATTGCTAATTTGTAGCAATCAAATTCAGTTATCTCAAGTTGTTTTCAATTAAACTAGTTCCAACTTTTATCTCATAGTTAAACTAGTTATCTCATAGCTTCTCAGTGACTAGAGAGAGAGATTATGCACTCGCATGTTGTGCTCAGTTAAGCAAAGCAATTGTAATACATCTCTATTCATCAGATTAATGCAAGTAGGAATTAGGGTTTTTAGCAGTTTGCTTTTCCCGAGAAAAATACTATTTACATGTGTGTGATTTCTTATTGCGTGTCTGAGATTTTTGTTCTAAATCGTGAATTAATGTCTGCAGAGCAGTAGAGGAGGTTTGTGTCTTGTGATTTTGATTACCCTGAGCAGTTGCAAATCTACGTCGTAATTTCTACAATCAAGGACCATATTGAGATGGTTAAGCTTGTCGGGATTGCCACCCATCTAGCCAGCAGGTGAGGAGACTTAGGTGCATGAGATCTTTACCAAAGTCGAACACTACTTCCATGGACTTGGTTAAGTTAAATTGAACTCCCTAAGTATTGGATGTAGGTGTTCTACCACTTGATTACTAAGGATCAAGTTGGGTGAGGGTCAGTCAATGGACATAAGGTGTGTGTGATCTTTACCAAGGTCATTTATGACTGCCATGGACTTGGTTGTGGTAAATCGATCTTCCCTATTATCATGTCGATCATTCTTCTTCTTCTATAGATCGAGTCATGATTGTTCAACTAAGATGAGATGAGATGAGACGAGATGAGCTTCTCTTAAATTGAGACATGTACATCAGAGATGAGACTTATGGTGCAGTAGGAAATTCCTCCCTAGCTAAGAGGGAGTGTTGAAAATGGCATCTTCAATCGGAATTTCATCATCAAAATTATGGAGAAAATTCATTAATACCACTTTGACCAAGTCGGCCCAGAGAAGGACAAGTCGACCCCACAAGGAGAAAGTAACCCTCCTTAGACACATAAAAATATGAGTTCGTTGATTTCATTTATGGCATCACATCATCATCACTCAACAAGTTCAATCTAATTTGAAAAAGTGTGAAGGAGAGAGAGAATTCTTACCAGCGTTGACTTTTTATTTTGGGTTGCGTTGAACAGCATTGACTTGGGTTATTTGACTCTATTTGACCGAGTTGTTTGGACTGTTTTGGGAGGCTAAATATTCCTGGAATAATCTCGCTACCTTGATTGAAGTTCTAGGCACATTTTCTAAGGTGGACTACACTATTTGACTAGGGTTTGACCATAGCATTTGACAGTGGAAATTGACTGAAAATTGCAAGAGACTTTGACTCTGTTTTGTCCAAATCTTTGACTGTACTTGGAGGTCGAATCTTTAACTGTGTTGACCGAATTTTTGGGTTAGCCTTTTAGGCGTTGACCGCAAGGTTGATTGGGCTTTGACTACAGGTTGACTGAAGCATTTGACAGAGCTTCGTAAGGCCAAATATCAACCCTCTATTGCAAACTGGCATATTTGACCAAAATTGAATTTTTCTCTCTCATTTGATTAGATTTGGATTGGTTGACTTGAAAAGTCAAAGTTTGACTTTTACTAGTTATTGGATGTATTATTGGACTATGTATCTCATGTTGAACATTCATTGACTAATAGAAGAAGATGAATCGATTCTGGGTTTTCCACTTGTGGGGTTTTTCCCTGGTCTTTGACCAAAAATCTTTGTCTCATTATGCTTGGCTTTCTTCTATTGTGCATTATTGTTTATTGTTCTACCAATAATTGCTTAATTGTTACTGAGGCGAATGAAAGTGAATGAAATTGTTTTAAGTGATTATTACAGCATAGAACTCTGTGAAAATTAATCGGGGAGATCATACTACAGAAATCCTGAAGAGGTTCAGGATGTAAGATTATAGACCCATGTCCACGCCTATGATTACTAATTGGAGGAAGATAGAAGCTTTGGAGGACTCAGATGTGGACCCAACCTTGTATAGGCAGCTTCGGTCCGCTCATATATCTAGTCAACCAAGGCCAAACATATGTTTTGCTATCAATCTCAGTTAGTTTATGGTGGAACCCAAGAGGGTGCACTGAACAGTGCCGAGACACATTTTGAGGTACTTGTGTGGCACAGTCGAGAATGGGTTGAGGTATACTCAAGGTGATGGTGTCAGATTATGTGGATATATAGATGCACGTTGGGTAGGCAGTTCAATTGATTGGAAAAGCACTTCAAGGTGTTGCTTCAGTATTGGATCAAGGGTTGTCTCTTGGTGCAGCAGGAAGCAGAAGTCTGTGGCACTGAGTTCTGCAGAGGCAGAATCCATGGTAGCAAGCAAGGCCACATGTGAAGCTATTTGGGTTTGGAAGCTACTAGTGAGTTTGTTTGGTTAGCGGTTGGATTCGACCAGTATCACTATGATAATAAAAGTTGCATCAGGCTCTCTAAGAATCTAGTGTTTCATGATAGGTCAAAGCATATTGACATAAGGTACCACTTCATCAAAGATTGTGTGTAATGTGGATCAGTTCGCTATAGCATGTTCCCACAAATCAGCAGGTTACAAATAATCTCATGAAGGCCTTCGACAAGGCAATGTTTGTCTTCTTCAAGGATAAGATGGGAGTAGTGGAGAACACCTTCCTTGCTAAGAGCGAGTGTTAGTTTTTGGTAGTAACAGACAAGTTTTCTAATATCTGTGGTGTCTAAGAGGCTAAGGAACACAAGATCTCCAAAATCCATAAAAGGTTTTGCAAGAAACGCCTTAGAAGCACCTCAAATAGATTAATTGACCAACAATTAAATTCCCCTAAGTCTAACTTAGGAAAAATGGTTAATTAAATTGGATTAACTAAGGGAAATCAGATTTTGCTTTAGAGACTTCTAAAAAAGTGAGTTGATGGAGTCAAGATGACCTTAGCCATCGATTGAGATGTGATCATGGTAGTTGATTGATCAACACAAGATTATAGGAGCAAATCGATGGGGTTTGGAGAAGACACAAGACAGTTGAGACACAAAGGGAGGTAGTGCAAATTAGCTAGTTGTAGAGAGCAAGGCGTAGTTCTAGCCAGAGGGAGTCAGTAGCGGGGTTTTTAGTAGTGGGAATTTCCCGAGAAATTCTCAGGAGGCTTCCAGCTTTCTAGTGACAGGAAGGGAGGTTGAGATTTCCAGCAAAGGAGACTAAAACAACTAGTGTGAGTAGCCAGTTTCCCCAATGCGTGTAGCAAGAGCAGTGTTTCACTTCCAGTTGCCGAAAGTAATGTAGTAGGAGCAGTATTTCACTTCTAGTTGTTGGAAGGATTGTCGAAAAGAGGTGTGAGTAGCTTCAGGAGGCAGAGGGACGAATATTGACTTATAGGGAGGGAGTCCAATAGGTTGTGCAAATTAATCCGAGCACAATGTGCGCATTCCAGGAAGACAGTGCGAATGCTAGGGAGGAGCGTGAATGGCTTGGAGGCGGCCATAACAATTTGCTAGAGGGAAAAGTAATTTCCCATATTATTTTGCTAGTTGAGAAAATTGTATGTCGAAGGTTTTCCATTCTACGACAACCAACTGTAATTCTCTATTTTGCTGAAGAATAATATAAACCATCACCTGAGACATTGGTTTTCCCTACAGGGTTTTTCCAAGGATGATTGTCTAAAAATAATTTGTTAGATTTATCGTGAGTGTGTGCATTATTTTCTCAATTCCAATATTTTTATTTTCTGCAGCATTTTCTATTTGTAAATATTGCAATAGTGGATTGTCCGTTATTTGTCGTAAATAATTTACAGAAGACAAATAAACTGCATAAGGTAGGAGAATGATACCCAGTAGTTACAATCATGGAAATTTCACAAGTTCTAGGAACTAAGAGTGGGACCCTAACTCTCCACCAAACCATAGACAAGCTACAGCCACTATTACTTGTAGCTGTCACCCCCGAGCGAGATTCCAAAGCTTGAGGTAGAGTGCTTTAAGAGGAGTTTTAAACCAATTGAGTTCGTTGAAACAGAGTGTCTCAAGGCTGCCTCACCTCCACCCGCCAGCTATCACAACCAAGTAAACATGGTCAACCACTTTATTGACAATGCAACCATCTTCTACTTAGGAGATTATATCAATACCATCAACTGAAACAACGTGTCTCAAGGCTACCCTGCCTTCACCCACCAGTGATTTCATATAAGGTAGGGAAATTTTCCTTTTACACAAACGGACTTATAATACAGTATCCCAACTTCTCAAGGGATTTAAACATAGAGTCTCAATTCACATGTGGAGAGAGGGATACAGTTAATAACATGGAGGGTTTGTCGGCTATGTTACCTTTGAAGAAATAAGAGAGCACATTCCAACAGCTTAGTGGTATCTCCCACCTATGTTCTCAGCCCAATTCCATGGAACAACGATCAGGAGTTATCATCCCACTAGACCTGTGTGTCTCCACCTCTCAAAGGTTGTCAACCAACATAGCCTCTAGTGGATTTATCAACCCCATAAGATATAGCCACTGCTCTGTGATTATCAGTCAACAAGTCTCATTGGTTCCTCAGCTGGCTATCATCAGAGTTATCCTCTATGATTATCAATTAGCAAACCCATAGGTTTTTCAACTAGCTATCATCAGAATCTCTTCTCCCCGAATTCTCTCAATCCTCATGGCCTTCTCTTCCCTCTCAGTGATTCAGTTTACCACTCAGGAGCCTCACGGCCTCCCTATCTTTTCTTCTGTTCCATTCCTCTGCCTATGTGTATGAGTCGTGGGTGCTTTTCCACAAGCCTTTCGACCTATTATGCTCCCTATTTTTCACAGGAGCCTCTCTGCCTCCCTTCTTTTTGTTTTCGCAGAAGCCTCCTCCTCCGCGCGAGAATGTGTGTCCCCAAAAAAACCAATTGGGCCTCCTTTTTCCAAGGCTCCATGCAATCCCCCCCTCCTTGGGCAGTGTGGCCCATTTTCTCCATTAAATCTTGTCCTTTTCTTGCTTGTAGCGCTTGCCCAGCAAGGACATGGTTTTGTCCTTATCTGTGCAACTAAATTTAATACACAGTCAACTCCATTAAAACCACTCAATCAACCCATCACTGATATTTAAAACAATCAACTGCTTAAGCAATCTCCCTCCTCAAGCAATGGATTTTGCGTCCCTCTTAGCCATTTTTAATTTATAATTACATAATTACAAAGAAAATGTTTACCAGGGGAATTAACCCATAGGGGATGTCACACAAACCTTGTGAACATAACTTATGATTTCTTGTGCCTTTGTCCTCCTATTTATAGACCCAATTCGAGCATGTAAGGGGCATAGCTTAAGTTAGAAACTCGAGTATTGATTGACGAGTTAACTAAGGGTCCAATTGATTCTCTCTACAATCAACATTTGGAGTATTTACTCATTCTTCATTCAATCAAGACTAAAGACTAACTCGCTCTAACTAAACTTGTAACTGCCACCTCGCTCTATAGTCAAACTTATGAAGACTCCACTTAACTGAAGCTCCAACTCTATGCATGCAAACTTGATGATTATTCCAGTAAAATCGAAATAAACTCATCCTAACTGAAGTCTAACTCATGAGCTCGTCCTCATATTGAGAGACAAACAACTTGAGGTCTTTACTGGCTAAGGCACAAGAGAGAAGACCTTTACTCGCTACATTTTCAACAATGATTTCATATATAAAAAACCAAAATCTTTTCAATTTTCTATTTTAGTTTAGAACATTTAGCTTGCTGATTTTTCAAGTTTGTCATAAGAAAGCAAGTTATCTACCTTGGAGTTTAATGAAAATAAAATTATATCTTAACCAAGGATTGATACACCGATTTTTGAGGTTTTATTTCATATCAATGTTGTGATAATCGCGATCGAGATTAAATCGGTGAGGGTCCAGAAAAAAGAAAATTCATAAAGATCGGGATAAAATCGGTAAAAATCGTAAAAATCAGGATAAATTCGGTAAAAATTGGCAAAATTTAAAAAAATAAAATAAAAAATAAGATTTTGGGGGGAAAATCGTGATTAAATCAGAAATGATTTTTCCAAAAAATTGTAATTTTCATGACACTGATTCATATACTTTTAACAGTGTATCTTGTTTTATGTTGCAGATCTGTGTGTTTTTACTACTATTACAAAATAGGTCTACGGTCTTTTCAATGTTCCACACTTTCACAAGTAAATATTTTCATTTGGGATAGTATATGTAGGCTCTAATTAATATACATGTTGATTTATCAATTGGAGTCAAAATAGTATTTCCAATTGTTGTTTAATTTAATTCCTTGCTGGAATTTTTTTGGGCATAGTACCCAATGGGGTTTGATCCTGGGACTTTAGAAATTCAATTTCCAACTTGTTGAAAGTTGCAATTTGTTGTTGTCGAAAGGTTTCGAAGTGATCTATTAAGGTCAATCTAAACCTTCCTAGCTTTCCCCACCCCCTATATCTTTGATCTAGAGTATGTTGACACTAATTAGATGGTATTTCAAGAGGAAATTGGTTATTGTCCCCGGAATTTCATGCATATTTTAAAGTCTGCATTCACAGGGCAGCAAGCAAATTAACTCTAGAACCCCTCTAACCAGTCATCCAATTAAAAAAATAACTTTAGAAGTCGTTATGATATTTTCTGTACATTCAATTTGAAAATTTGGGATATTTTCTGGATATTTTTTTTGGGTGTATCTTCTTGCTGGCTTTGAGTTTCTGCAGCAAATTTACACACAAAAAACCGATAGGACAGACAACAATTAACTCCTCCACCTTATCCTTTGACCCCAAAGAAGGTTTTGGTCTTCACTTGGTTGGCTGAGGTATTAATTGGGAATCCTGCCTTAGCCTTTTCGGAAGAAGTTGGGTTTAAAGAGTGGAGGTTTGGACCAATGTAACAGTGGGCCCTTACGTTGTGTGTGCCCATCTTAGTAGGTTGCATGGACCTTTGCAATCCTACTAATCAGATGAGTAATAAGACCAAATTGCAATTCAAGGACTATATCATCCCCATAATGGATTTATGCAAATTGAAAAACACTACTCCTGGTACTATCTAGAAGGATTGGCTTTGGTACTATAATAGGTCAATTTGGATTTACAAGCAATGACATTATATCAGATTCTTCTAGTGAGAAATCAATTCAAGGAGATCCTCAACAAACAACGGGAATTGAAGTATGAGGTAAGGAAATGAACTGTGTACTTGAACACAGTATATGAGCATTGGCACTCTTACCAGTTGAGGGTCTTTACATAGATGTTCGTTTATCAGGGTCTACCATCAAGGGCTAGGCTTGCCAAGTCTGCCCATAGATGCACATTGTTGTGGGAGACAGACAGTTCAGCACAGTTTTTGGCAGTGCAGATGTGCTATAGTTCATTTGGATCTGATTTGAAGCTCCTGCAAACTGAAACCATATCCTTTCCCAGAGTTTTTTTGAGGAACGATGCTCTGTTGGAAGATTCCAATGCAGTTGTTCCACCTTACCTTCATCAAGTCCAGCATTGCATTAGAAGTCGATATGTAATGATGTTTTCACAGTTTGCAGATTTCTTCAGAGGCTTTTCATGGGATGATGTACAATGATCTTATGGCCCAGCTTATAACTAAGGGCACCCTCCTTAGAAAAGTTGCCAGGTATTGTGACTCTTGAGCTCAATCTCTCTTAAGGAATTTCTTACTATTCTTTAACGAGATTTGATCTGATCTGGATTCTGTACACCGTACGTGATTGCTAATACATGTTGCATTTTTTCAAAAAAAAAAAAAAAAAAAAAAAACCCTTCTATTAGGTCCATATATCCATCTATGAACCTAATTGCAATGTGTATTCATTGGGAGTTCAAATAGAATCTGTTTTGAATATTTTAGGTTGTAACAACTTACCTCTTCTAAATCACCAGCATGGTTCTGAAGTGTCACTAACGCTACCTCAGCTGCTTCTTCAAAAGGATACCTACAGCATTAAATATATTGTATGAAGTTCAATGCCATGAAATCAGAAAATGACTTGTATATTTGGTCAAAACTCTTATTATACACTGAGAAAACTCACCCATATACACCACAGGATATAGCTGGAAAAGCAACATACTTAATGTGATTTTCTTTTGCAACCTCTAAAGAGCTCCTTAGTGACAAAAACATAAATAAATTGTTATATTTCTGGTATAAATACCAGTATAAGTTAATAGAATAAAACTAGAATGAAATTATCAGATCATAATAACTTAAATTGCTGGTACATGTATATATCATGAAAAATGTGACCATACATTTTATCATATCATAAAACTTAAATAGAGAGTGCATAAATATAACATGAAAGACCTAACCATACTTATATGCACTCGAGAGGACACTTGCCGAGTCTTCCTCTTCATCATAAATAGGCCCAACTGTATGGATAATATGTGATACAGGGAGGTTGAAAGCTCTGGAAAGCTGTGTATCAGTACGCGTAATAGTCCAATCAAGTAGAATGCAGTTTCTACATAGAGGACTAAAAATTCCTTAATGAAAAATTTACTTACTCTGTAATCCTAGCACTTCCTGCTGGGCATCGAACCCCAGGTTGAATCTCTGGAACATTTCGGCATGCGTTTAATAGTTCTGGTCCAGCAGCCCTGTGTATGGCTGAAAAAGCAAGTATCAACAAGAATCATTCATCACATAAAAATTGTATAAACCGCAACAGAAAGCAACCGTTAAATACCTCCATCTACTCCACCACCTCCAAGCATTAATTCATTGGCTGCATTGACCTGTTTACCAGAAGTTAATATCAAAATACACATACTTAAGAGGGAACATTAAAGTGATGGACATTTCCATCTTTTAACTGTTATTCAGCATCTAATTAAAATATAAGTTAAAAACATTTAAGTGTTTTTGTATTTCTTATAGCAAATATCTAAAATGATAAAATCTGTATAGTTGGGTACATCCTTGTTGAACCCTGATTTCATTTATCTCTCACCCTATTTCTTGATTTTATCTTTTCTCCACAACCATCGGTTGGACACCTTTCTGATTCGTCCTTCTATATCAATCTCTTCCTTAATGCTTATCAGCTTAGAAAAACACAAACTTTTTAAGTCGTATTCATTAGCATGAAGGCTGAACTAATTACAATCACTGCTTGTAGAATAAAAAAGTGGGTAAGCCTTCCCAGAGCTTGCTAGGAAGTAGGTTTCGCATTTTACCAAGAAATAAACTAGTCAAGCAATAATTGGTGATTATAACAATATAATGACATCCCAAGATATTTTTGCATTCATATTATTATTATTAGTACTAGTATGTTTGTCATTCCAATAACATTTTCAAGTTAGATTTATCTCTAAATGTGGCATATTTACTGCAGTGTGTTGAATCCTGATGATACTCTGCGTCTACAAGCTTGGATTACACTATTTATCTCTCAACTTATCTGTTATTTATGACCCTGTCATATTTTCTTTTTAAGACAGTATCTACAATAGTAATCATCCATCAGTTGGAAGTCACGATTCATCAACATCCTTCAACTATATATTTTCCATATATATGGCATGGGTGTATTTTGACAGGGCCTGTCAGGAAACACTTGTTGACATTGGTTTTGTATTACATTGGTCCAATTCGCACTTTCTATCCTTCAAGGATGGCCTGGGGAGAGGCCCAAATAATATTGGCAAGTTTTTGGCACGTTTTATCTGGTTGTTTGTTCACTGTTCTTCCTCCATCAGAGATAATGTGCTTCAGCAGAGATGGCATGATTCAGCAGTCTTACCTCAGACCATGCGTAGCAGTGTGAATGACAATGCAGAACTAATTTGACTAAGGTGCTGTGCTGCAGTAATGTAGGAAAGAAAGAGAGTGTGTGTCATCCACTTCCGATTATAGAACTGCTGTTCCAGAATTAGCATTCCTAGTACAGAAATTTTGCTTTTCTTATTTTGGAGTTTGATTTCCAGATTTAGAATTGGGTTACTTTTAGCTTCAATTAGCTTTTGCCTAAAATTAGATATGGTGAATGAGCAGATTTTGACTTCCAGTTATATAGGGTGCACTTTCTGAGGTAGCAGGAATCGGAATTATTGGTTTAATTTGTAGATGTGTCCACAGTTCACTCATTTGTATCATTATGTACTTATAATTATGGCTATGATCATTATCCTGTATTTCCTTTTTATTATATTACTAGGAAGTAGGTATGGTTAAGGCCAAAAGAGCAAACTTAATATGTAGGTTCAATAACCCCTACCAGGGTCTATGCCCTTGTTTTGTGGGCCCACAGCCCCCTCTTGAAGGGATGCCTCCCTTCTTGATAGGACAGCTCACTTGAGTTGTGTATAAACTTATTATAAATACACAATTAAAGCTCTCATTTGTGTCACCTCTTGAATTTGTATTACCTCTCTTCTTGCAAGCATTCTTGGTCTCGGTTTTATGCCTAAGGGCACCCTATATTTTTTTCATTCTATTGTGTTTGGCATTTCTTTCTGTTCTTTGTACTTGCACATTTCTTTCTTTTACATGTACTAGTGCATTTATTGTGTAGAACACTTGCACTAGGGCATATTTCGTTCAATCTAATGCACCAGGGTTATGTCCATCTAGTGCACTTTAGATTGAGTTATTGCATAAATTGGGTTTGTTGTGGTTCCAGTTAATTCCCTACTTTCATTTGTTAATCTCAACATGGTATAAAAGTGGGTATGGAAAATACTGTCAATTTTTTTTAGCTAGTCTGAAAATATTGGCTAGTGGCATATTTGCTACATTATAAAACTAGGGTTTTCTTAGATGATTGACATCTCAGAGCACCCCCAGATGATGAAATGTTGAGCTCCTCTTGCTTGGTGTTGGAGATTCTTAATGATGTGCCCAGCAGACCCAACATGCCCCCAAGCTGGCATTGACACTGTTTGATGGGCATGACTTGATCAAAAGTCCAAATGTTGATGGTCATCCCCAAGATGACAAGGAAAGGTCTGTACTACCACTTGAAGCCCCAACATTGGAGAGAGATTGTGCCACATCGTACTTCTAGCCCCTTTGAAGGTGATGCAAAGCACCCAAAGCATGGTTTTGACACTTGGAGGCATTTTCAAGCACTCCTGAGGGCTTCTCCTCAAGGATGGAGTTGATTATGATGATGGGACATCCCCTTAGCCCATTTCATGCACTTTCATAGCATTTATTGCCCAAAAAGCGCATGATGTCATGCTTATGGAGAGTTTTGACCCACACATGGTCTTTTGTAGCATATTTTTGTTATTATGAGTAATTGGGTTGGCTTGTAACCTACTATCTTGACTCATAATCAAAATCAAACTTGTTAGAGGGATCTTAGGCTAATATTAGTGAGTGATAGAACTCATATATATTGAGGATCACTCTCTTGTCATTTTTCATCAACACACCACTATTAGCCTCATCTTGAGAGCTTGACTTAGCCTTGTGTAACTCGCTACTTGTGGAGATGCGATTTTTATGGTGCTCTTGATATTCAAGATTGGCTTATGTCTTGGAGATGTCTTTTTGGGATTGAAAGAAGGGTTTTTCATGGAAGAATTGTAAGTTTATTGCAAATATTTCATTGTTTTTACATGTCTATGCTCATCGTCTAAATGCAAATCGTTTATGGAAAAACTTGGATAATTTTTGTATGTTAAATATCTCTTCCTTGAAATCCATAGGAGACCTTCGAGTGTGCTTCTTCTATTTAATTTCGCTCCTCACAAAAAAGATAGTTAGGGTTTATTTAAGTGGAAACAAGAGCTTCTCCCCCCTTACTCCAAGCATTTTTCCTTTATTTGTTATAATTGCCCTAAAGACCCCATCACCCAAGTAAGATTAGGCACTAGAAATCTTTTGTGTTGATCAAAAACTTTGAAAAAACAAATATTTGCATTCTTTTCTATTATTTAAGCCTTTTAAGGCATGCTGCTAGGGAATTTAGATAGGACCAAATTGATTTAGGGCAATTATGGGTGAGTGTTTGTGGTAATAAAACCTAAGTTTTAGCTGGGTGATCCTTTTAACTCAAAATCTAGCCTTTTGCATGGTTAAAATTCCCCTTTGGAGGTTTGGCGTCATCCTTCTCTAGATACTTTGTACATGTTACCCACCAAAAGTGGGTACCCTTTGGAGAATTTTTCTCCTAACCATCTTCTTACAATTGGCAGCCAACAGTCCCTGCCAACAATCTTGTAGTCAATGTGATGTGCCATTTTATCTCCACCACCTGCATCAACCATATGTTTCCTTGCCCATTTATCAAGAGCACGTGTTAGAAAGTGGCAATTCGATCCAAAAGGTATTTTTCAGTTAGATATTGGTAACTGTTGGAATTTTTAAGTTTAACCCGTTAGAAATTCTTCCTATACTATTTGGTTTATTTCTTCCTACTTGTTTAATTACTTAACAATTTATTTACCATGTAAATACTGAAAATAAACACAAGTACGGTATCAACATCTATAGATCATCAACTGAAAGAAGACAAGCACACAAGTGACACGGTTATTTTTGGACCAATGTCCCCAGAAAAACCCAATGTAGGAAAATCGATGTGGCTATTCAGAGGGTTTTATTATTATGCAGTTTTCAGAATACAACTAGGGTGCCAGAAATGGCTCACCCAACAGAGAATGCCCTCGACAGTAGGACCTCTCCTCGGAGACAGATATTCCAACTAATTAATCTATTATGCTCCTATATCAATAGGTGTCATATTTCATGATTGACTTGATTGACTTGAGGGTATCCCCTAAAAGAAAAATCAAAGGGTGAAAAAATAAGATGGTCAAAAAAGTGAAAGAAATGAACCCTAAACAAAGAAAGACCAGGAAAGTGTGCAAGTCTAAATGCCACTACTTTTTCATTTTCTGTAATAAACAATTGTGTGCAGCTTGTCACTTATGCCACAATTCATGAATAGCCAAACAGCTTAAACTTGGCTCATTCATTTTTCAATTTCATGTTGTAGAATAGAGAATAAATATCTGGCCAAACAGTGTAATCTTGGCAGATAAGTAAACAGGTAGAGTAAATAAAAAGGAGCTCAACAGTGTAATCTGAGCCCTTGGATGTAATAAGTGCAGACTTAGGTAGGCTTGCCATGTAAAAGAAAAAGAAGATTGATAAGGGTTTGCCAGTCTAAGTGCACCCAAATAAAGAAGGAAAAAATGTTAGGCTAAAGTAGGTAGGGTAGGTAGATGGTGTTGCAGAATCACTTGTGATAGATAATGTCTCTAAATGTGTTAATTTTTACTTTTATCACAAGTGCAAGGCAGACATTACACTTGATGCAGTTCAAGCTAGACAAGTTCAAATAACTAACTTCCATTCACATTTTTCCCTAAAGATTTCACTAATTCCCCCTAAAGTATTAAGGTCTTTGATAATTAAAGGGGCTCACAGCATTTCTCTGACTTCTAGAGGGACCAGACCCTCGGCCCAATAATTTAAAAAGCCTAAGTACTTAGTATCATCCATAAACCATTCATTTCATTTCATAAAAACATTTTCCTAAGTAAAATCCTATTTTACTTAGGAACAATGTACAATATCACCTAAAAAACCCCTTTTTCATCTTAAGCCTAAGTTTAAATGTATTACCCGAAATGTTTTAACTTAGCACTTTCATTTCATTATCATATTGGGTCCTAACTTATATTATATGAATCCCAAATAAACATTCACCCTTCCTGTATTATTTAATAAAAATACTCAAAATATTATATATCCCGCCCCGGTTAATTATAACCATAAACACTGTTAAAAATGGATTAATGGATTTATTTGAGATTCGTTAATAACCAAATCTCCCTGCCCCGCAAATTGGAATTAATTAACCCTCAAGGTTAATTAAGAACCACCCCCTGACCAATCGCATTGACCCCGATACAATTAAAATATTTTTTATAATCGGGCCCGCCGCAGTTAAAGTCTCTCCGTACTTCACTTCTCGTCCACCACCCGATCGCTCCCCCATCATCCGACAGTCATTGCTAATATCACTACTCCATTGGTGACTGCGCTTTAACGCGCGAGCACCAGGCGGTTTTCCCTCTGTACTCCCGCCACGCGTCAAGCAGTCTATGTGATCGCTCGCCCTCGGCCCAATACCGCCTAACTCCAAAAGCGGTGCGATCCCGTACCGCTTACCGCTCTCCATAAACAACAAAACATCATTTCCACGCCTACGTCAGTCGCCCGATAATCCAAAAAACCCCGCTAACCTTGACTTTGTTAAATAAAACGAACAAAATGTCATTTTCGCTGTTATATGCTGCAACCCGTGCTCCCATGCAAAACAACGTCCAAGCAATGTTTTTAAAACCGGAACCGGTGATCGGACCGGTCCACCTAATGAACCGGTTTACCGACCGGAACCGGTCTAACCGGGACTGGTTTGGTCTAAACGAACCGGTTTTAAAAAAATACATTAAATAATTAATTTTTAATGAAACAAAACTATTTTTAAGATGTAAAACCATGATTCCAAGCCAATAGAGACAAAATATGCAAAGTTTGCTCATTTATATACCATGTAAAGGTAAATATATCAAAATGGCACCAAGTACAATACATATCATCGATAAAATAGAAAAATACATAAGAAATGAGGCTCTAAATGGCCTATAAAGTCCAAAAACAATGCTACAATGCTGCAAGCTATGAGTGTTAGTTTTATGGTTACATGTTTATGCTTTATTTGCTGTTATCAATTTATATTTCCCATTACGAACATGACATTCTAATGAGAGACAATATTACTCTCAATAATCAAAGCGCTTCAAGTAAGAACAATTAAACTCAATTAATCTGCTCGTATTCAAAATGAACGATTAGGTACGATTATACTTAAAGCAAATAGAATTGAACAACAAGCACAAAATAAACTTTAGAGCATCTTTAGAAATAATCAAGGTCAACTGTTAACAATATTCCAAATGTGATTCTTAAAGTTCCTTATTAGAGCACTCCTATGGTCAGTTAATCAATGATCAAGAACAAGAGCACTTTAACATTCCATAAGCATAATAAGCATTGGCGATATCATTGAAAGAGACAAGATGAGATTGCTGGCAGAGAAGTGCAAGAAATCAATTAAATGATAAGTGCAGGCATGCAAATACAAGTGCAGCAACGGAATACAACTAAAATTTATGAAATGCAGTGACAAACAATTATGTAACAGAGAACACGAGGGAAGATAACTAGTAATCAAACTAAGGACAAAAGGCTATCCTCAAGACTTTGATAGAACATCAGAGAGCAACAAATGATAACCTAACTACAGATATCACTATCAACAATTTGTTGTAGCTACTGATGAGGTATATCAGTCCACTTCTTACTTACCAATCAGCTACCAGATGCAAAGAACGAAAGCCAATATAGGGGGTACCAATTTCGATATTGTGAATAATATTTCGGTCCTCCGAATTCTTAGGAAGAAATCAGATCACTGTAACTTACCCATCAATGAAAATTAGCCCGATGGTGCAAGGAACAAAGACTTAGATACCTCTTATGCTTCTGTTTTGTCAATTAAGAGTGAAATGATTTCCAATGATTCTTTAAGAGCAATGTCTCCTTACTACCAGAAATAGGAATAAGAGTAAGTTTTTCTTAAACACAATGGCAAGAAGCTCTAAGTGAGATGAAAGAATGCAAAGGATTAACAGTGCTATGATGTAACTATACTATCCATGAGATGCTAGAGTTATCTGTCCATGAGATGCTAGAGTTATCAAGAATGCAATGGTGCAGGAATGAGGGCATACAAGAGAAAGCACACGCTATCCATCCACAAGACAAGATTAATGCTTCAACCACAGTATAATGACTCAAGAATGCATCAGACTTCCAAAAGAGCACTAACTCAGATCAGTCCACTGTTATGCTAATATCAGTTCTAAAATGGTATGCAATGCTATCCAAACAATTGATTGCTCAGTGAAGTGTCAATGTAGACTAACTCACTGCTATGTTGATATCAGTCCAAGGATCAATCATAAAATAGCCAAAACATCAAGGGTGTGCCTAAAACCGGCCGGTTTAGGACAAAACCAGCCGGTTTGCTAAAAACCGGCCGGTTTTGGCCCGGTTAGGTCATTTTTTGGGCGAATGAGGGGGTCCAACCGGGTTTTTAGGCCGGTTCTGACCGGTGGCCTTGCTAACCGGCCGGTCAGACCGGTAACCGGTTTTTGTGGCCGGTTTTAAAAACACTGCGTCCAAGTCAACTGTTCGAGCTTTCAGACCACCACCTGGTTAAGAAACTTGCAGTGACGCACCCGGAACCTATTATCCTTCCGTCTTGGCACTGTTCACTTCCTTGATACAGGTATTTATCCAATCTACACTGAAACCCTGTAATTTTGGTTTTCTACTGAAAAATTCTACAAAAAATGGCCAAATTTAGTTCTAGTCCAGTCTGTGTTTGCCATAAAAAGTTCCCAAACCTGTTGTCTTGCCTATTTCCTACAGCAAACCCCCAATTCCATTTTTGAATCCACAAGAACCAAAGATGGAAACCCCGATGGCCTTGAATGTCGCACCCATGAACGCTCCTCACAAAGACTTAGATTATCTACCTCTGGCCGATAAAGATTTTCAGATAAAAGACTTATCTTGTGATAAAAACCATCTTCAGGTCTTCTGCCAAGCCAGAGATAGTTATCTGAATGGGTCTGACATTTTTGGACTGTGGGAATCTAATCTTCCCATGTATTTCCTCCCCTCAGTCCATGTTTTCCCAGATATAATTCATCAATGCTGTGCCAATTATGATCCTAACCAGAGAGTTGTTATGTCCCCAAGCCAAACAGTCCTTTTTCCCATAACTGCTCAATCCATCAATGAAATGTTGCAATTCCACTCCAGTCAGCCCCTCACTCCTATTTCTATGGGATATATACTTGAAAAAGCATCTCAGTTGTCCCAATTAGAAGTGAGTCGTATCGGTCAAACCTTCATGTTACCAAAGCACCAGCCCAAAGGTCCACCTCCTTATCTGCAGACTTACTTCACTGAAACTGGAAGACTCATTGTTGATATGATATCCCTGATTATGGGATTTAACTCTAGTGAATATGTTGATGATATCACCCTAGTGTTATTATCAATCTTTACTCCAGGATAGCCCCCTGCTGTCAGATATGACTATGCTTCCTATATTGACAATAAAATCCATGAGCAATTCCTGAATTTGGAAAGGGAAGGAGTCTTCAAATACACCACTTTCATATATCATCTCATGTTGTATTATCAGTCAGACAACTTCTCTTTCCTTATCAAGAAACTTGACACCAAAGGAAATCCAAGGTCTGTTATCTTTTGGAGTCCAATCTTTCATAATACCATTGAGTCCCCTTACACTTATAGTGAGTTCATTGACCTATTTGTACATCCAACAACGACTTTGTTGACAGGAGTTTCCCCTCCTAGGATCAATGGTGATATGAAGAAAATTCTCTGGCTCTCTAAGCAGTACAGGATAGGTGCCTGGTAGCTATATAAAAACCACACGGAAATCAGGATATATGGGTGTGAACTTTGCCTTTTTAAGTTATCCAAATATGTTCCAATGAAATTATTTGCATTGGAGTATTTCAGGCAGATCATAAATGCAGATTTAGTCCATTTTTGTGGTGCCAAGAAGAAAGCTCAGCTAAGAATTAAGAATCAGCTAGGCCCTTTTGTCTGCAACACTAGGGATGCATGGAAAGAAGCTGAAAACATTTTAGAAGATCACCTTAGATTACAAAAGAGTTTTAGGTGGGTACCATATGACCCCAATAGTTTTATATGTGACAGAAGGATGAAGAACAGGTTATCCCCATATAGTCACCATAGGATCCCAGACATTGAGCAGTTTGCAAACTTGGATGAATGGATAGAGGGGACCTTGATAGAAAATGATATTAAACAGGTCAATTTTAAGAATGCTATGAGAAATATTGAGAAAACCCTTGACTTGGATTCTTTTGGGCAGGTACCATTCAATCTATCTCAAAAATCAACAATTAGTGCATCCATTGCTGGAACCTCTTAACAACCTCCACAGGAAGTCAATATACCAGCCACAGGAACATCCAAAGGCAAGGAAGTAGAGACCACAGAACAGCCTACAATGTCAGATCAGTCTGAAATTTCCAAAGAACAGGGTCAAGTGCCAACTCTTCCAGCTAATGTAGCAGAAAGTCCAATTTTGCAAACTCCTCTAAATGAGGAAAGAAATAAAAAGAGCGACAGGGAAACTGTTAAACACACATGGGAGCGAGAGAGATCTGAAAAGATAAATCATGCATTGCATTTTTTATTAACAATAGATGTACATTTATAGTACAATATGGTGACCGTTGGGATTCACATCCCAAGGTCCCTTGGACTACTTAGTCTGTTTAGCTTCCACACTAACC
>APFE031454305.1:0-15616 GCA_000404065.3 Pinus taeda
TACTATCTCCAATATGAAAATTGTAAATATATTCTAATTTCTAATAATTTTACATAGTTTCTATAAAAATTTGGTGATTTTTACAGTAAACTAATTCTATCCTGTAGAACTTGGGGGAATCGTTTTTTTTTGGAAAAATGGAAATTGGCAAATAGTTTCCAAAAAAAAAAACACAAAAATTAGGCCATGGGTGAAATTTAAACCTTTCCTGCATAGATAGATAGCCAACTAGTATGTTAGTTTTCTACACTAATGCAGCTAGAATTTTAATCTTCTACATTTAATCGAATTCCTCTTTACTAGTACCATCCCTTGTGCTCTTTTCGGCAATTTTTTGACTGCTTATAAGTTACTAGTGTGTTCCATGTTCATTCATTAGATTGACCAAGTAACATAAACCATACACTAAAGTAAAGGATAATACTTGAATATTTTACATTTCACTTCGAAGAGCAATCAAAATACATGACAGCCTCGACACGATCTTATTTGTTTGAATATGAAAGCCATGAGCCAAACAAATTCTACAGACGGATTAATGGAACAATTCATTCATGTGCATGATAAACTTGGGAAGGATAAACACTAAACTTAAGCATTAACTGGACACTTGCAATGAAGTTTGAATCTGGCAGTTTGAATGGTGAAATGCAGCTCAAAAGGGAAGCACATGACTGTCACAACCTAGAAGCACAAATCACATTGACAAAAACACAGCCCAAAAATACAATTATGTGCAGCCCAGAAAATCTTCTCTCCAGATAGATTTAGATTTCAGAAAGCAATGGATAAATCACCTTGTCTTGGACGAATTTCAGTTTCAGTGATGGACAACAGAACAGAGAATCAATTCACTCCCTGAAATGGCAAATTAGTGGACATGTATAGGTTTTTAGTAACTTTAAGGTCCTTCTTGGGTTTGTGGGTAGGAGATTTAGTATCCTTACTGTATAGAAAATATGTCAAAATTCATACTGCTGCCAACATTTTGTACAGAAAATACCAATATGCCCGAATATTGTTACTACGTAACCATGGTACCAATAACTATGAGTAGTAAAATATCACAATATTAACAATGTTATTCTAGTTAGAAAAAATTTTATAAATAACAACTACAAACCTATAAAGTCCCAAATGCATGACATTAATAACTTAAATGAGGTCGGACAAAGCGAGGTAAAATGCTGTGTAAAGTACAGTACAAATGGGTTGTGCACGTTGGTGACATCATTTTCCTAAGTTTTGGGTTCTCAACGTCTCTGTTTCTTAAAAAAAATTTAATTACAAATCTGTGCCAAATCTTGACAATTAACCTTGAGATCATCCAAATCCAAATAATCCATTTATTGATTTTCTAGTTGGGTATTTGCTTTCTTTCTTGCAACTGCAAGCCATCTTTTTTTTTTTTTCTTTTTTTTTTCATGCTTAGGCAAAAGCATTTTTGGCATTATGGCCTTTTCAGACTGTTGGATTGAAGTAAAAGTTTAATACTATATTGTGTAATACTATATTTAAATACTAACACAACAATTGTTAACATAATACCTAGAAAATAACTTTTAAAAAGAAATATATTCCTTAACACAATAATAAAAATAAATTGGACCCCTTAAAAATAACTTTTAAAATAAATATATTCGTTAAGACAACAATTCAGTTTTACCACATGCACAATAATCAATAAAATAAGTTTGTCCACCTTTGAGAAAAAGGAGGGGCAAGAACTTTTTAAAAATAAATATACTCCTAATACAGTAATGTTAGTGGAGGGAAATAATTGACAGATACAATAGAGGGAATTAACGCACTGAATAAAAAGGAACGAATTACTTGAAGCCACTGGGATTGTACCCTAAAAAGTGCATGACGGTTATAAGCCAAGGAGACGCACATATAATCTTGCCATGAGGAAAATGCCATAAACTTGAAAGGTACATTGAAAAGAGTCAATCTACATATATCAAGTTTTGAAGACCAGATTGGATATCCGAGAGGCTGCGATTATGGGTGGTTGGTTCTGTGTTGCATTCTCGTTATTTGGATGCAACTCTCAGCACATTGCCAGATACCAAATTTAGTGTTTTGGTGGAGGTATGCTCTTTCTACTCTTAATATACACAGCAATTGTTCCAGTGATACGAAGTTGTCTTTTGTATCAGTGTTTTTTGTGTAAATCTCTTTTTATGAATTTAATTCAGCAAACAACGTCTTTAGCGCGAGTGAAGGCTAAAATGGACATACTGTATTTACTTGATGCATGAAATGATATATGAAAAAAAAAAAAAAAAAAACGGGGAATGACTCCAAATTAAATCGTACATATTTACAGTGCATGAGAGTGTGTCATGAACGAAAACTTATCTTTCAAAAACTCCTGCACTTTGTATTGCCCTTACTGTCCAACAACTAATTTACTATTTTGATGTTCATGACTTGACAATGCTGGGTATTGCAGAACTGGGTAACCTCCTTCGCGTTATAAATACAGCGGACAATATATAAAGTTTTATCCATCAAATGACATCAGGAGGCAGGTGTGCGATTCTCTCCTGTCTCGAGACAAGGGATCAAGTAAAGGTAGCCATGGTAACTACGCTGGTCAACCCGGTGTTCGTCATGAATCAGATAAGCACTTTGAAGAGCTCATCTGGGATTATGAAGGCAATGAAACCCTAGATGAATGGTTTCAAAGAAATAAAAACGGCACAGAAGCGATGGAAGCAGTGCATAACTCCAATAATCTATTCCATCGATTGAGCAGATGAACCAGAGCAATTAGGCCTAATTTATAATTAGTACATTCGACGAGATTGATGGAATTTTGATGAACGATATTGGAATAGATGTTTACGAGCTTGGGCTGAAATGAAACCAAATTACGGGAAGAGGCGCGGTAATTTTGCGGAGGCTGTATAACAAGAAGCGGACTGGTACAAGCACCCAACAGTTGATAAATTTTCTGAGATTATCCACAACACGTGGAAAAATATGTAATCAGTTGTGCTAAAAGTTAAAACGTTTGTCTACCACTTGTTGATTACAAGTAGGCACATCGGTTGAGAGTGTCTTCTTATCTGGATGAATATTTTTTTTTTTTTGCTTCTGATTTTATTTATGCCATGAATGTGGGGGATCTTTGAGATTCGCCGAAAATTTTGGAGCTGCAGTGTGATCGGAACTGGATTCGGGAGGGAAACATTTGAAAGATTCCTGCTTTGAAGACAGACAGATAAGCGGGAGATGTTCAGAGTGACATTTAGAGCTTTTGACGGAGGTAATGCGTGAATCGGAGATGCAGAGTGATTTGACTTTAATTCCTGATTTTTAAGATTGATGTTTTGAAGATAAAGAGATCGATGGGCAGGGGATGCAAACTGATATTGAGATCCTTTGGCGGAGATAATGTGCAAATCTAGATGACAAAGTGATTGTATATAAATTCTTGAGATTAAGATTGATGTCGTGACGATACATAGATACACGAGCCAGTGATGCACATATTTGTTTAAAGCATAGAAAAGAGCCAACTGTATTTATATGTTTAATGCTTCGGAGATAATATAGGAGAGCGAGTAGAGAGCTATGTCCTTTTCAGATCCGGAGTTGGGACGGCAGGGGAGAAGGCCTTCTTCTGCTTCCCATAATAGTTTTGCGGGATATCTTTCCAAGTTTAGAACTCCAAGCCGGAGTCCAGATGTTAAGCAGAAGCCTGGCCCTTCTAGACTGGCAATGGTTGCTTCTCAGAGGCAACGACCATTGCAGAGGAAGCCTCCGGAGCCTCTTCGACGTGCCGTGGCCGATTGAGTACAATGGGTGGCTGTTCATCACTATAATGCAAGGCTTGATGTAATATGAATCCCTTTCACCACTAGGTAGCCTACGGTGTAACAGCAATTTGATGAGTGGCATGATAGTGGTCTTGGTCATGCGTTTTATTCCTGATACACAGTATTTATTTATTTATTTATTTTTTTTTTGTTTAATGCTAGCTGCTCACCAACAACCAAGAATTATATGTTACATCAGTCCACCATCCCTAGCCATTTGAGGAAATCAGACTTCGCTTATTTGGTTCGATAGGTTAAATTTGTTTCCCTTCTTTGAACCTTATGGTCATAGATTTAGAGGCAAAATTCCTTATCAACTCCAGGTTGAACTTGCTGGAGGGACTCTTTTCCTGAGTCCTTACCAGGACTCACCAGAGGCTCTGTCTAGTGAAGTTATTCCCTGGTGACAAAAATGAAGGTGCGGAATAAGGACCTCATTTCCATCAGGATAAGTGGAAATTTTCTCAGTTATCCAAGTTGTTTAAAGTTTAAACTCCATGGGACAGTTCGTAAGGCCAATACATAGCATTAATGAAGATCTATGTGACCTTGTGCATCTTAAATTTTAACTTCTGGTAGCCAATAGTAATGGCACTACTTGAATAATCAATTGTATTTCAGAGAATTACGTTGCTGAGTGAAATTACAAACAAAACCAAATACTGCCACGTATGTTGCAATGTCAAATTAGAGAAAGCCTGGTTATGCTTTATTGATGCATTTAAATGAATAAGGACTGTCATTCCTTATCGATGCTAAACAGAAAACCTGGTTGGCTGTCTTGCACTTCCAAGCTGGTTAAAACGACTTTTACAGATAGGTCATTCATGTCCTTGGAACTGTTGTCTGTAAACCATGGTGGCAATCCATGACAGAACAAGAAGCCCTCCTTCATTGGAACTTGAAGGTAGCTGCCCTCTTACACCTCAACGTAAGGCAACATCTGTGTACAAGTGGCTACGTTCAAGTACCTTTGCACACAGATTGAAAAGATGGGAACGACCAACTATAACGGTTGGCAACTAAACAGAGTTTTAAGGGCTTTCAACGTATTTGTGGAAAAATGAAACACATTATTATAAAAAAAGAAAAATTGAAGGATGATTGTTACATATTGGTTGGAAGAAGCGGGATCCTCTATGGAGAATCATTTTTCAGCCCTCGTAAGGACCCAGCGAAAACTATTTTTTTTTTTTCTATTATATAATAACTGTTTTTAGGCCCAGTGTGTGAACCTAGGCTCTGATACCAAGTGAAACGACCCAACTTTGACAGTGAAATGTCTGAACTAATTTTTTTTTTTAATTTTTTTTTTTTACAGCAATTACAACCGGAAAACAGACACATTAAGATTTCAATTTAACCCACACATACATTACTAATGTTCATTCAGGAAATAACACCACATTTATATGCTTTAAATCTAACATCAATAAATAAGAAATACACGTGTACCGTCCACCGAAGAGGCGCGATTTCGCTTGATCGGTTGTCGCGGGTAATTCCTTGTCGTTGGTCCGTCTGCGAGTATTTGATGCCGCACTTGATCCGTCGAGACCCACCGGTTAACCTCCCAACCTACTCCTTGGGTACTCTACTTCCCCGCGGACCCCCGAGCTGCAATGGGGTTGTACAATGGAGAAAGAGTCTAGCTGGCAGAGGAGAGCAACCGTGGCTCAAGAGTCCCCTCTCTAAAACCCTCAGCCTCACCAAACTCACTATAGCTTCGTAGTCACTGCCTTCACAAAATATCATCCATCCAACCATAGGGCTCCCAAAAGTCCCTTTCTCTCATGGCTTGCCCCTTCTTTTATAAGAGTCCTCATAGGTGACACTTGGCATGTCATGCATAATTATAATATTTTTCTTTTAATTTAATACTTGATTATTCATCTACCCATGTGTCATTCTCTCAGCAAGGGTCACCCATAATTATCTACTTAACTTTTTATTTAAAATTAATATTTTCCTCACCTCACAAGGTTCCTATTTATTCTCCTAGTTGTCTCTTTATTCCCCCCTTTTGTTCCTTAAATTGTGTTTATTACTTGGAGTCAATTAATGAGTTAAGATTTTATCCCCAATCTACTTCCTACATTAACTCAGGTTATCTCTTAGAGGGATATTCTTATGCTGGTTGATGCCACATGGAGCTTCTCTCATTTCTCTAAATTTAATTTATTTTCTTATTTTAATTCACCTTCCTCTTTTCTTAATTAAGTTTAATTGGTTTAGGATTAATCTTTAACCTTACAATATGTTTGCCTTCCCCCTTTTTTCTAATTAAACCACCTAATCTACCTAGCATTATCCAACATGGGGAGGGTAGAATTTTTTAAGGTACTCTATTTATTTCTTCCTATGATCCTCCTTATTCCAAGTTTATTTTTGATTTAATTTCCTTGGTTTCCAATCATCATTTTCCCTTGATGTAACTTTACCTAGATTTCATTCCTTACTTATATTTATGTATTATTATTTATTTTAATGATTCCAAGGGTGCCAAGTTTGGTTGTGCCCTTCAAGAACTTCCCTAGAAGTTCCAAGGGTGCCACGTTTGGTTGTGCCCTTCAAGAAATTCCCTAGAAGTTCCAAGGTGCCACACCTAACAGTTTAATTGTGATGCCAAGGGTGCCAAGTTGGTCGTGCCCTTCAAGAATTTCCCTGAAATCCCAAGGGTGCCACACCACTTGCCCTTCAAGCATCCAATGACTACGAGGGGAAATATCGTGCAACGTCATAGACCACTATCGTCTCTTATGTTGCCTGCTATAGTGAGACTAATGGTGACGGGGATCAAGGAATCCGCCTTGATGCACGGCCCCCAGTAGGTTCCTCATGAGCGACCCAACTTTGGGACCTGCCCTCATGGCATCGTGATCTTCAAGGCAAAGGTTGTTCAACCCTTCCAGCCCAAGTCACGTCGGGAGTGCTAGTGGGTGAGATCGGGGACTCTGTCCCACCCCTCCCATGTAGTTCCATCCACCTGTACAACCCCATCATCCATATGTGAGTCATTCAGTTAAGAAACTAATCTGTGCCTGCACCCATTAACATATCATCAGAATTTCAAGATCGAATTAGACTTTAAAAGATAAAATAATATGAATTTTCATCAAACCAGGTGTCATCGACATGTCATATGCGAGCGCCTCTGATTGTTTCCTGCCATACTCAATAATCATTAGCAACAAGGTTTCTCACTGTTGTTCATTATCATAATAGCATCATTTACAATTTCTGGTCATTCACATCATTGTCCATTGTAGGCCTGAACTAAAGAAAGTAGGTAACATAGGGGACACATCCCTCATGTCTATCAGCATTAATCATCAATGGAAACATACTTATTCATTAAGCTATCCACATCGTAACATAAAAGCAATATACATATTCATCAAATTTATCATCATTATGCTTTTAGTAGAGCACATACATATTCTTTACTACCCATGTCATAAGTTCAAATAGAGACCAAACTTAATTATTTAATGATGCAATCATCGGGACACTGATAGATAAGATATATAACCCTTCATGCTATCATAATATCAATGGAAAGCATTCATAAACATCACAACCATCAATATCTCAAATAATAGTGTCATGTGACCGAATCCTTAACCCGAGGTCCTCAAAGAATAATTTGTATAAGATAATGTCATATAAGGGTCAGGAAACTAGAGTGGGCACTACATACACCCCCTCTTAATATGGACTTCGTCCTGAAGTCCTTAGAACATAAAGGAGAGACGACAACACATAATCTTAGGAACCCTTCCTCAAACTCTTCCCAACTTTCTGATGGGCAGGTTATAATTTTCCCAAGGTGTCTATAGCACGAATTCTGTTATAACTAAAGGACTATATGAGGGGAACAATGCAGCCCATTTTTTTTATATTTGTTTATTTTTTTAGTTATTTTTTTTTTTTTTTTTTGAGGTATCAATGCAATAAACTTGTTTTTTTCCTTCTTTATTCTTCTCAGGTTGGAGATGACATTTTCTTTTAACAAGAGGTCCTCAATGTGATGTGGTAAACAAATAATTATATTGACAGCTTCAATTTGCCTAAGAAGTGTTCCTTTGTGTGTGTTAGTATTTCTTGTGCAAATGGCAGTTGTAAGATAATATAAAATAACTTTATTAACCTCCAACAAGTGACCACAAAAGTAGGCCCAAGGGACTAAAGAGTACATCTAGTGTTGATACAAAGTGGGCATGCAAAACCAACTCATAGATCAATACTGAAAGCAAGTCAATAATTAATTCATTCTCCACATGCAACTCTTCTTATCTAATATGGCAAGAACTCTTCCCAGTATTGCTGGAAGCAATTCTGCAAGACACACCTTTTGATTAAAATCTTCAACTTCTATCATCCATTAAGGCTGTCATGAAACCTAAAGAAAACATTTTTTTGAAAATGATTGTTGTTATCACACTGACCATGGAGGCCTTTATTGAGCATATTTTGGTTTCTATATTGTATGAAAGATTAAAGCCAAACTATTCTGTAATTGAAATGAGTTTCTACTAGATAAGCATAGAAGATCAGTGAAATTTAAAATATGATATATTATAAAATGGGAGAATACTACTGTGTACCAAATGGAAAACGATTCTATTGCTTGCTGAGAATAACCATTGCACTAACCGATCTAATTGTGTAAGGTGTTGTCCATCATTAGGAAGTAAGGACATGACTTCATTTCTCGAGGAGAACTTAAGACCTTTATAAATAGATAAACCTTCATGTTAGAATATGGCTGCATCGGCTCCTTAATAAAGCATATCATAATAGTGGATGCTTTCTTTATTCAAAAGAGCAATACCATCAAAATTCCAAAAAGCCTTTCTTAAATATTATCTCAAGAGCTCATTAAGGAAAATTGAGTGTCAGAAAACATCAAAAGGGCCATATCACACCTTAGCTGGCTGAAATGTCGAAGATAGACACTATATTTGTTTTATTTCCTACCACAGGTAGCTTGGGTAGTGATTTATTTTCTTGAAACTAGCATTTCTTTGTTTGTCCATTTTCGGTCTGTCTCTAATTCAAAGTTCAAACCATAAACACGACAAATGTAAAGACTCATACAATGAGCTTATTCATGACATTACAAAGCACATATATTTGTACAATATTTGATACCAAAGCAATTCACTTACTGTTATTTATTATCTATCTAAATTCGCCGACTATAACCACTCTATGTCGACTAACATTGATGACTCGCCAAATATCACCGTCATAATTAATGTTCTAACATATGGAAAAGAATATGTTTATAGCAAACAATTTTCATCACCGCGATCACATATTATTCAATGTTATCTTCTGTAACAAAGAAAGTTTTTTTTTTTTTTTTTTTTTTTTTTTTTTTTTTTTTTTTAAATTCAGTGAATTTAAAAATTATTATGGCCCTTTTATGATTTTGAGTTAAGATGAATCATGCAATTATTTGAAATTGAAATTAAAATGGACTTATACTAGCAATACAATCGAGCGCTTTTCAAAGCATCCCACATATAAAGCTTTTAGTCTGAAATATTCACAGTTCTCTAAAGAAATAACTTCAATCAGCGAACAACTGTGATGTCTGAACTTTTTGGTTTCATTTGTTAAACATCATCTCAAATGATATTAATATAATAGCTGTTATAATTACTCGACGATCAAGGCAGAGAGATGTACGATGTTATATTTATCATATCCCAGTGCTTATTTTTCTTTCTTTTCTCAACAAACAGTCACCATTGAACAAAACAGTGTCATTGTATTGTTTGAATTAATCTCCATTGAATTTTATTTCTGAGAACTTTCTTTCTGCTAGAATCGTTCACTCTAAATCCAGATAAGTTCAATTTGGGATTTTCAAAGTAAAGCTACAGTGACAATCGAACTCTAATGGTTACCAGTTTGATGCCAGAGCAAAAGCTGAACAAGACTATTTCAAACACTACTTAGCATCCACACTTTTACTCTGAAAATTGGAGGATATTGCATCAGCATATTGACTGAAAATTGTATGCTTGTTTTTAACAATTAACCCGCCCAAAAAAAACAATTCAGATATTAAAAAGAATGTGCATTCCTGTGCAAATAATAATCAACAAATATATAACAAAAACAAACTTTTGCGGAATGACAGAGAGAGACATGATTCCAAATTCCTTGCAACGAGTATGACAACACTTCCTTGCAATTATTTTATTTAAGAATAGAGAAAAACTTGAGCCGCAAAAGTAACTCACAATTGTAATTAAAAATTCAATGGATACATAAAGAACCTATTGATTAATAAATGATCTGTACAGAGCTTTTCTCTGCTATGTTAAACACTGTAACTTTTATCTTTTTTCTCTGCTATGTTAAACACTGTAACTTTCCGAAAATAAATCCAGATGGTTTTGAAAGTGACCGCTAAGTTATATACTCTGTATTACTAATCTAAGTCACATGATTTAGGTTCGAATCTGTGTTTAACAATGATTAGGTTCTGTTCGAGTTAGAATGTTTTAATGAATGAAGTTCACAAAAACTCAAACTATTTTAAAGTTCACCAAAATTCAAACCTCAAACTAACTAAAACCAAGCGAACAAAGAAACCACCTACTGCAATTAAAAAAAACATTGGATGCATTGCGACCGTAACTTCACCTTAATTGTTATTAAATTATTATTGATAAATGACCATTACAAAACTGTTCCTCCTATATTGATCTGTGGATTTTTCCACAAATAAATTCGAAAATAATGAAAAATACTAAATAAACTATGGTGTCAAAACAAAGTCAGCAAGCAACCCACCGAATGAAATTACAAAACATTGGATGCGTCCATAACATAGCTTTTCCTGTCAAAAGAGTGTTTCTCCACACAACCCCAAAACAAAAAATTCTAACGACCAAATAAACTGTCTACACAACTATTCTCTATTCTATTAAGCTATACAATTTTCTAAAGAAAAGATCAAAACATCTATATTTTAATTGTACAGAGCTAAGTTGTTATCTACGCTCAACTGTTAAACCCTAAATAAATAAACCGCTAACAAAGTGCCATGCAATAAAATTTATTAAGTCCTAATTGTGCCCTGAAATAGAAGTCGTTAAACCCTAATTGTGGCTATTTGAGCTGATTTGAATCTCGGAGAATTTTTTTTATTCATCATGTTCCCTTCTTATTCTTACTAGTAAATAAAAGGAATCTAGACGGAGCAAGACTCATTAAATCAGATGACAAGAAAAACAATTTTTAAGTCAAAGCTTTTTAATTCCATTCTGTTCGTGCTTGGTATTTTTCTTACTATAAGATAAAAAGAGCAAAGACTAAGTTAGATGGGATTCAAATCAATGGAAGGAAAAAACAATTATTTAAACAGAGTATGACTTGGTTTCAAATCAAATCTCACTATAATAAAATAAAGTTGGAAGCCCCTGAAACCCATTTTGGGCAAACCTGAAAGGATAGAAAGTCACTCACCATGGCCGTGGACTCGAAATATGCACATAATTGAGCAGGAACAGTTACTCTATTTACGCACCAGTGGCAAAGATATTGTGCGTAAAAGGAGTTCTTTGGCTACGAGCCATGAAATTACAATATCATTTTCTAACAAGACATGCTTGTCATTCAATTTACATAGAATTGTCCAACCTCAATCTTAAATAGTAACCCTACACATCCAAAACAAGTGAACATATTTTGAGAGACCAAAAGAAATTTAAAATCAGAGCCCATATACTGCTGCTATATCCTACTCATAGTTAACTGAATTATTCATCAACTCCTTGATTCATCAAGGCACTGAAATCATTACCTATAATTCTATTTAAGTTTAAAACAAGAGCGTCTGTTCTATTCACTAAAAATGATTTTAAAACTCCTTACCAATATATTCCTCATGTAGTTTTGTGATTCATTTAACATGGTGTCATCCACCCAAAAGAAATTTGTAATCTTTCATGTTGAAAAATGACCTGCACATTTTGACCTCTTACAAGCCCGCAATGCACACATATTAACACTAGGATACTTGAATAATCTTATAACTGTAATACGCTGTGAATTACTTGATTTCAAGACTACAGATTTGACTATCTGCTCATATTTATCAAAAGAGGCATTTACAAAGATGCTGCCTTTGTTAACACTAATAAGTATGCTTTTAGAGGTGGCCCAGAGTCTATACGAATGCAAAGTTCCTGGCAGACAATAACATAAGGCGTTTACAAAACAATATGTTATTCGACTTTTTGTTGACATAAAAACTCTAATCACATAGAAAACAGGATGAATTGCATCCATGAATTGAAAATTATGTATGGATATTGTTGTAATTTTAGACAGAAGTTGAAGCTAGGGTTCTTGTGTCTACACCACATCCTATGACAACCGTAGTTCAGAAACCACCTGCAACAAACAATCCTATCTGAATCTCAATCCCCTGTAGCGACATATTCAGGCTCATGTAGATTTTCATTGGTGATTCAAGCCTAGGATTGAAGAGGATCTCTTGTAATTGAAATGAGTATATCAAGAGTGGCCTTCCAGGTCTACCTCCAGGTATGCAGCCTCCTGGAAAACAATTGCGTGGATTTTTGCAACGTCTCAAAGGAAAAAAGGGTCGGTTTCGAGGAAATCTGTTTGGAAAGCGTGTTGATTTTACTGGACGGACTGCGATTTCCCTTGATCCAAATCTCAAATTTACTGAGGTAGTTGTGCCAATCTTGATGGCAATGGTCTTGACATATCCTTAAAAGGTTTCACGCTATAATATTGAGAAACTGAGGCAGTGTGTTAGTAATGGACCGTTAAAGTACACAGGGGCAAATTAAAATCATTTAGAGGAACCTTCGAGTAGATTTAAATTATTTCCAGTTGATTGGTATGATATCTCGGTTCCGATAATCCGTCGGATCGAGTTGATTGAGTTTAAAAAACGTATTATATGACAATGTAATCGATGCGGAACATTAGTCCTCGAGTTGGAGCTGGAGGATTTAAATGCGTTGGCAAAGTTCAGGATGCTGCCAATTGTCAATTGTGACATCAATACAACAATTTCGATCGCAGAAGAGATCACATCAGGCTCATGGTAACGGATGAGTGTGGTAATGTTCAATAGTTTGCCGACTAACAAACTCCAGCAAATTCGCATTGGCGCGCAGGAAATGCTAAATTCTAGTGGCACATCAACTTCATTGGTTGCAAATTGATCGAACAACTAGATTTGGGTGACAACCCATAGTGTTGAGTTTTAAAAGTAGCCATTGGAAAACCACTAATTGAAACCACATCGGCGCAGATCGAAAGAGCGCAGAGAGAAGTTTGGTTAAAAGATAGTACTTGCATCTGTACTCCAATTGTGCAGGTTTCAAGTGTAAAGTAGCTCGTTTTGATTTTTACCCATAACAGGTCGCCCATATTGATTTTACCCATAGTTCTCATTTATTTTCCATCGACAATTACCAAATTCATTGCCTAAGTGAAAATGGATCAATTTTTCGTGCAAATGATGAACACGTCTTCTCATTTATTTTGTATCGAGAACTACCAAATTGATTGCCGAAGTGAAAAAGGATCGATTTTTCGTGCAAATGCTAAACACGTCTTCAAATTGGTCTTCACCGTGGAATGTGAACCGATAGCAGCGATGTGAGAGCGCAACCTAACTGTTCCTTTGTCGATAATTTCAAGGTAAGGCTGTTATGACTCACATATGAGGGAAAATGTGGTGCAACAGAGAGATTTGTTTTAAGAAACAATGGGGTCACTGTGAATCCAGAAAGATCTGGTGACTTTTCATCTTGTAGAAGGTAACATCAGCAGAGATTATGGTGCAAGAATTGGAAGAAAGGAAGCTTGAGTCGGAACCTATTTGTAATAGATACAGGTAGAATGTGAAGCTCTAGGCAACGAGGTTATTTTGAGATGTTTCAAAAGCCTATAGCAGCCTCTCAGATTTTTCCAGAAGCTAAACTGCTAATGATCCCAGCATAGTGATATACGGATATAGTCTGGTTTCCTGTGTCATTCAGGCACTGGTATCACAACTGCTTTATCCTTTTGTTGATTGGAAATCGTTGACTGGCCCCTCACAGCTTCAAGGCTAACTTTCAAGTGTGGAAAACACCCAACCATACTCTTTGCGAAGGTAGCTAGACTTGTACATTTTCATTCACTGGGGTTTCCACCAGCTCGCATCATTCAAAACCTCAGTGCTTCAGAGATGGCCTAACAAAGTAGATCATATCATTGAAGCTACATCTACCATGTGAAGGGACATCTCAGGGATATTTTAGGGTTAGGAAGCTTAAATTTTGTTTTTATGCATGACTATCCATGACACAAATATTTAGAGAAAAGTTAACTTAGGCTCTCCCTCCTATTTTATAAGATGTTGAGGATGGAGGTTAGGATTTTTTTATTTTTTATTTCTATCATATAATAATTGTTCTTAGGCCTAGTCTGTGAACCTAGGCTTTGATACCAAGTGTAATGGACCAGCTAAAACAGTGAAATGACCAGCTAAAAAAATATATATTATATAGTATATATATTTATATTTATATATATATCATATATATATAATACATATATCTATTTTTTTTTTTAATAGCCACAATTACAACCAGAAAAAACACATTGAGACTTCATTCAATAACACACAACCGTGTGCTCATTCAGGACAAAACACCAAATTTAGATACTTTATGTAAGGTCAAGTAGTAACGAAATACACATGTACCATACACCGGAGAGGCGAGACTCCGCTTGCTTTGTTGTCGCTGGTATTTCCTTGTTGCCGGTCACTTCTGCGAGTGTATGATGACGCACTTGATCTGAAAACGAGACCCACCGGTTAACCTCCCAGCCTACTCCTTGGGTACTCTTCTTCCGCGCGGACCCCCGAGCTGCAATGAGGTTATACAATGGAGGAAGAATCTAGCTGGCATAGGAGAGCAACCTTAGCTCAAGAGTCCCCTCTCTAAAAAGAAATCCTCTACCTCACCAAACTCACTATAGCTTCGTAGTCACTGCTTTGACATCATATCATCCTTCCAACAATAGGGTTCCCAAAAAGTCCCTTCTCTCATGGCTTGCCCCTTCTTTTATAGGAGTCTTCATAGGTGACACTTGGTATGTCATGCATAATTATAATCTTTTTTTTTAATTTAATACTTGATTATTCACCTACCCATGTGTCATTCTCTCAGCAAGGGGCACCCAAAATTATTTACTTAACTTTTTATTTAAAACTAATATTTTCCTCACCTCACAAGATTCCTATTTCTTCTCCTAGTTGTCTCTTTATCCCCCCCCTTTTATTCCAAATTGTGTTTATTACTTGAAGTCAATTAATGAGTCAAGATTTTATCCCCAATCTACTCCCTAATTTAACTCAGGTTATCTCTTAGATGGATATTCTTATGTTGGTTGATGCCACAAGGAGATTCTCTACATTTCTCTCAATTTAATTTATTATTCTTATTTTAATTCACCTTCCTTTTTTCTTAATTAAGTTTAATTAGTTTAGGATTAATCTTTATCCTTACAATTATGTTCGTCTTTCCCCTTTTACCTAATTAAACCACCCAATCTACCTAGCATTTTCCAACATGGGAAGGGTAAAGTTTTTAAGGTACTCTATTTTATTTCTTCCTATGATCCTCCTTATTCCAAGTTTTATTTTTTATTTAATTACCTTAGTTTCTAATCATCATTTGCCCTTGATGTAAATTTACCTAGTTTTCATTCCTTACTTATATTTATTTATT